>BQNB010131423.1:0-13940 GCA_026074375.1 Tanacetum coccineum
TAGTGCGAATAGGATCATCGCGATATCTATCGTCACGGTCTACAGCACAATCATTACGACGAAGAGGATAACGACGATTATGATACCTAGGTTTTCTTTCGTCAAAAGGATTGACGTACTCTGGCCTATCATCCCAAACATTGGACTCATATTCCGCCTCTTCTGTCGACGAGTCCTACTCTAATTGCTGGAACTCGAGTTCTTGGATCCGCTGCTGCAGCCTTTCAATTGTCTCTACATCACGAGGATCATGAGCAGAAGGTGTTGGTTCCGCATCAGCTTTCTTTCTACCACGTGTGTACATGATCACCTAAAGGCTCTGATGCCAAAATAATGCATATCGATAAAAAAAACAAGCCACGCAAATACAAGAACTAATCCGAAATTTTCAAGATGAGAAATTCTCTTATTTAATAAATTTGTAGGTTTCTCAAAAGCTGCCAGAGACAACCCTAAAAACGTCCTTATAAAGGAGAATAAGTTCTAAATAAAAAAGGAAATAAAATCTCATACAAAACATAATTGATTATGTCCAAAATAAAGCCTAAAAATAGAAAAACGCCCTTTTGAGGCCCGAAACAACCCCGAAAGGCCTAAAACTGACAGGGCTCATGGCAAAGCGATGAGTCTTGACCATTGGGCCGTTTTTGAGTGACCATGCGAATTTCAGCCCAATCCGCCACAGAAATTTGTTGCCGCAAAATAAGCGCCAAGTGTATTTGTTACGTTGACTTGCTCGTTGACCGTATCTGCATCAGTCCCCTTAATTATTAAGGGACGGGCACCCTAATTAAGGGGACCGCCCAGACTAAAAGGCAACTCAGTTTGCCTATAAATACTGGACTATTTCCCACTTATTTTCTCACCTTTTCCACACACTTTCTTTCTGTTCTAAATCAGTTTATACTCTCCTACAATCCTTTGATCATTTAATCATAAAGCTTTGTTTCTAAGTGATCCAAGCTTAATTCCTCAAGTGCAAGAGAAGAAGTCTTCTTATCATCAAGTCAATAAGTGTTATAGTTTAGTTGGTATTGTTGTGAAGTTGTGTTAGATCTTGTAAATCATTTGTGTATATTGTGAAGGTGTGTATTGTAGTTGTGTATAATAGTTAGATTGTGGTGATCATTATAAGTATAGTTAGATCGGGGTGATCTTTGTAAGTATTTTTAGATTGGTGTGATCGTAGTTGTGTCTAGGCATAGTGAAGTTGAGAAGAGTAGTGAAGTTGTGAAGCCAAGTGAAGTAGTGAAGTGAAGAGAAGTCATGAAGTGAAGCAAAGTTGTGAGTTGTTATAAAATGGTGTGATTAGCATACAAGAGTTGTGATAGATTGGTTCTAGCTAGGATTAGAATTCAACATTTCGCTTAGTGACGGAAATTGGTATAAGCAAAGTTGTGTACGGTTTTCTCCGCCTAAAGGGAGTTTGTTGACATAGTGAAGAGAACTCTCGAGTTAGGTACTCGAGGAGTGGAGTAGGGCGAAGAGGTGCTTTGTTACCGAACCACTATGAATCCTTGTGTTGTGGTTTGATCTTTCTAACTCTTATCTCTTGTCTTTCATATTTACATGTCATTTATCTACTTACTTGTATTGTTTATATTGTGCACATATTGAGATCACATAAAGTCGAATCTAAGTTTCTATAAACAAACATAACATTAATTTAAAAAGCGGTAAACTATTCAACCCCCCTTCTAGTTTTCCATAATTTCTCTTAGTGAATTAGCGCTCTTATCAAATTTTATAAATTTTACTTGAGTTTCCTTAAGTTTAGCGTTTCTAACTTAAGTATTTGACACGATTCACAAAAAATGTCAATTTCTTTGTTTCTCTCAAGTTTCTTAATTTTCTTATTCAACTCTAAAATCTCTTTTTCTAAAAGATCTCTTTTAATTTTTAAAATTTTATTTTTGTTAATGATTTTTAAGTTAATTTCACATAGGTTATCATGTTTAAATTGCATACTATGGATTGAAAACTGGTATCTGTTTTGAATAAAACAAATGATGATCTTAAAAAGACACTTGCTAAAAATAATGAAGCTAAAATGGTGATTAATAATGCTTTACGACGTAAAGAATACGAAAGAATTTTCATATGTAAAACCGCAAAAGAAATTTAGGATGTTGGGTTTAAAAGCCTTCAAGATGATTCTTAGAGTTATCTAAATGCTCAGGTTTATGTTAGTGCTTGTCAAGCTAACTTAGTGCTGTGCTAGTAATACTAATGAAAATTATGCTATGTAGTTAGTAATGGTTAGTATCAACGTTACTACTGTTAGTTACTACAGTTAGTTATTACTGTTAGTTAATTAGTACTGTTAGTCATACAGTTACTGATGCCTAGTAGAAGTTAATGGATGCTCAAAAGTATGTAAGACTGAAAAATTTACTCTGTAGTTACTATGCTAGTATAAAGTTAGTACTGCTAGTGTATGTTAGTACTGCTAGTGTTGGGAATTAGAGCCTTCTATAATTTAATGCTACTGGTTCAAGTTTGTGCTGCTGCTGAAGATTAGAGAAAACTGTTTAAGTCATTATGCTGCTAGTGTAATAGTTAGTGCTGCCAGTACAAAATGTTAGTACTGTTAGTTTATTAGTACTGTTAGTTATATAGTTAGTACTATTAGTTATAATAGTTAGTACTGCTAAAGTGATATGCATGAGATATATTAGGAATAGATATACATTGATCACTTGACGCATTTTGTAAGACCATTAGAGTTTCCTTGGTGTATAAAAGGAATCCTATGGCATAGATCTACATATCAGTTTTTATATTAGTATTTATAGTTTGCATAGCAATCATAGTTAGTATTCATAGCTATTTTGTAACTCAAAATAGTATTCAATATATTGAAAGTTTAGTAAAGATCTTGTTTTACTGTTTCATTATTCTTCTTAGTATTACAAACTAGATTCCGCATAGTTTGTGATATTCTCAATCTTAATTTCTACTATAGTTGTCTTGGATCTATCCTATACAACTAAGCTTTAACAAGCTAAGTAAGATCTGTTCAAAAGGGATCAACACCATGGGTCATCTTCAGTGTTTATCTCCATAAGAGTTTCTCCAGGAAAGTTATCATCGACTTCAATGTCATCACTTGTTTCTTCTTTTTCGATTCTGGATAAGTGGTCGGCTGCAACATTTCCTGTACCTTTTCTATCCTTAATTTCTATGTCAAATTCTTGTAAGAGTAGGATCCAATGAATAAGGCGTGATTTAGCATCTTGTTTCTTGAATAAGTGCCTTAGAGCTGAATGATCAGTGTGCACGATTGTTTTTGATAAGACCAGATATGATCGAAATTTATCAAAAGTAAAGACTACAGCCATAAGTTCTTTTTCAGTGATTGTATAATTCTGCTGAGCTGTGTTGAGAGTTTTGCTTGCAAAGTATATCGAGTGAAAATATCTACCTTCTTTTTGACCTAAAATTGCCCTGACTGCGAAATCGCTTGCATCACACATGAGTTCGAACTGGAGACTCCAGTTTGGGCTTACGATCACAGGAGCACATGTGAGCTTTTCTTTTAATAATTCAAATGCATTGTGACATTCTTCATTGAATTCAAACAAAGTATCTTTTTCGAGCAACTTGGTAAGAGGACGGGTAATTTTTGATTAGTCTTTAATAAATCTTCGATATAAATTGGCATGTCCTAGAAAGCTTCTAATACCTTTGATATTAGTGGTTGGTAGAAGTTTGGAGATTACGTCGATCTTTGCTTTTTCGACTTTGAGACCTGCTTTAGATACTTTGTGTCCAAGCACAATTCCTTCTTTGACCATAAAGTAATATTTTTCCCAGTTAAGGACAAGATGTGCACCTTCGCAACGCTAAAACATTTTATCGAGATTGTTTAGGCAATGATCAAAGAGCTTCCAAAGACGGAGAAATCGTCCATGAATACTTCGACAGATTCTTCGATCATGTCATGAAATATAGCCAGCATGCACCTTTGGAAAGTAGTTGGAGCATTACATAAATCGAAAGACATTCTTCTATAAGCATATGTACCAAAAGGACATGTGAACGTTGTTTTTTATTGGTATATAGGATCGATTGGTATCTGAAAATTTCCAAAAAAACCATCAAGGAAACAGAAGTATTTATTTCCTATGAGTCTTTCTAACATTTGATCCATAAACAGCAAAGGAAAATGATCTTTTGCAGTTGCTTCATTTAGTTTTTGATAATCGGTACATACTCGCCAACTTGTTATAGTTCTTGTTGGGACAAATTCATTTCTTTTGTTAGTAACAACTGTAATACCACCTTTATTTCGTACATAATGAATGTGGCTTACCCAAGGGCTATCAACGATTGGATAAATGATACATGTATCAAGTAGTTTAATTATTTCTTTTTTAACTATTTCTTGCATGTTTGGGTTTAATCTTCTTTGTTTTTAAACAATTGGCTTTTTGTCTTCCAAGAGTTGAATTTTATGTTTACAAAAAGATGGAAAGATTCCAAGAATATCTGTAGTTTTTCAAGCAAAGGCTCGCTTGCGCTTTTTAAGAACATATACGAGTTTGTTTATGTTTTCTTCAGAAAGTTGAGATGATATGATAACAGGAAGAAAAGAGGGTTCTTCCAAAAATACATATTCCAGGTTATCAGGAAGAGGGTTGAGTTCAAGATCCGTAGGAGGTTCTTCAAGAGATGTTTTGATCTTGTAATCGGTATTAAAGGTAATTTTTTCGAATGGTGGTTCTTTGGTATCAGATTCAGATTCAGAATTTTCATCGGGAGTCATTGCCATCGAATTCAGCAAAGAGTTTTTCTTCGAGGATGGTTCCTTCTATAGAATGAAGGGATTTCACTTCCTTCATCGAGAAGAGCATCGAAATCTTCTTCTAAGATTTCATCGATGACGTCATGTATCATCGTTTGAATAAGAGTGTTTAATGGCAGAGTCGATATTAAAGATCATTCATTCTGTCCCAACTCCAAGATTGAGTTGTTATGTTTGACTCAAATTACTGCATCGACAGTGTGAAGAAAAGGCCTTCCCAAGATAAATAGAACTTTACTGTCTTTTTCCATTTTGAAAATAATGAAATCGGCAGGAAAGGTGAATTTACCAACTTCAACGAGCATATTTTAGCTATTCCAACAGGGTATTGGAATGACCGGTCGGCTAATCTTACGCCCATTTTAGTAGGTTTAAGAGTTTCGAGAGATAATTTTGCATATAAGGAATACGGCATGAGATTAATTCTAGCACCAAGATCGGCTAAATCATTGCATGAGAAAGCTTTGTTGAAATTACATGGAATTAGAAAACTTTCGGGGTCTCCAAGTTTGGGTGGAACTTTGTTCTGAAGAATGGGGGAACTTTCATCGCTCAAAAAAGTGGCAGAAATTTGTTCGATTTTGTGTTTGTTATTTATGAGTTCCTTGAGAAATTTTCCATAGTTGAGCATTCCGGCTAAAACATCAACAAGAGGGACGTTGTTTCAGACAGCACGGATCATGTCAAGGGATTTTCCATATTGAGCTTCCATTTTTTCTTTTCTAAGGCGTTGAGGATATGGGACTTTTGGTTTATATGGTTTAGGTGTTGGTGTTTCTTTAACAGATCAATTGTTTTCTCTAGCTTGAGATGACAAGATCTCTCGCATAGTAGACACTGCCATCTTCTGTCAAGATCAGCCATATACCCGAGTTTGCACTTTTATCAGAGTATTGCTTTGAGACGCTCTCGCGCATCTATCCATTATATAGTCTGCGATGTCACATAGATATGGTGTGACCAATTTTTTCGTCGGTACAGAAGAAAGACTTGTCTCCGCTTCATGAGCTCTCGGTCGATCATGTTGATTCCATATGCATATCAGTAGACCAGTATGCAAATGGTCTTATATGCAGTCAGCTGGACGCAACGCTACTATACAAACGACAAGACCTTCTTTCTATAAGTCATAACATTGATTGACATAGAATAAGAAAGAAATGTCGATAAGCTCGTAGCCTTGTTTTTCAGTGTTCTGTGTAAAGGATCCTCGCTCGAGTGGAGTCGTTTACTCTTCGAATACCTCATCTCCTAGAAATTAGCTCAATTGTGCTGGAAGTTAGAAGAGTAATATGATTTCTTGCCCTGCTAGAAGTCATATTTTTCAACTCACATTACTGTGTATCCTCTCATCTCAGCTGCTAACAGCGAGTATAAGTGATCAGTAGATAAGCAGCAGATGCTATGTGCTTAGTAGGAAATACCCCGTGAATTATGTAATCCGAGACTTGATCTCGCATTATCCGTAGTAGTGACCAAGTTCGTCACGCTTTGTTGGTGTACTAACTAGTGTCTTGATTTCTTTGATGTAGTGTAGACATAATACATGTAATTACCAACCACCGCTCAATTTTATGCTCCTATTTACCTTCGCCCTAGCACAACATTTGCTAATGTTAGGAGCCTCGATAGATTATCCTGGTAATTGCGTGTGGTGGTTTAGGAGCCTTGGGTTGATAGTGTTATCTTATTACAAGTTTATTACTAAGCAACGACAACAGAACCGAGGAGCGTGTCATAGTGGGGTTGTGTTTTTTGTGTAATGGTAAGGTGATTGGTAGTGGGGGCATGGGGGGGTTACAAGAGTAAGTGGGAGGGGCGGGGGGCTATTAGCCGCCCGGGGATGGGGGTGACGCGCGTGTAGACCTGGAGCAGCACCCCGGCGGAACCGGACGCGTAGGCACCCGCCGCCCCCGCCACTCCATACACGCGACCGCCACCCGAGGTATCTACACACTACCCTACGAGGGTCGTTTGTGGGCTTACTAGGTGCGCCTCATGTGTACTCGTATTCGTCCCGCCCGCCCAATGTTCCCTACAATAAAATTATGGAATATTCACCTGGAAAGGTCTATGGTTTTCCAAGCAAAGGCTCGCTTTGGCTTTTTATAATGTACAGTCTTGGTACGAGTTTTTTTGTTTTTTTTTGTCTTCTTCAGAAAGTTAAGATGATATGATAAAGGTAGGACAGAGGGGGTTCTGTCAAAATATCACATTCTATGTCATCAATAAGATGGTTTGTTGTTCAAAGTATCCGTTGTAGGTTCTTTCAGAGATGTTTTGATTCTTGTAATCAGTGTTAAAAGTTAAATTTTTTCCAATTGGTGGTGGTTCTTCGGTATCAGATTTAGATTCAGAATTTTTATCGGTAGTCATTGCCATAAATTCATCGAATTCAGCAAAGAGTTTTTCTTCGAGGATGGTTCCTTCAATTGAATGGAGGATTTTCATTACTTAGTCAGAGAAGAGCATTGAAAACCTTCTTCATAAAATATTCCATCCGTTTTGTTGACTCTGTTCAATTACCCGATACAATGGTCTTTCATCGTTTTTTGATTAAAGAGTGTTTAATGATGGCAGAGCTTCTGTTATCAAGTTCAGATTTTTAAGTTATCTTTCGCTTTCAGTATAATCTTCCAAGTTTATTAAGTAGTATTGCTTGCTTTGCGGCGTTGGTGGTGTCTTGTATTAAACTACTGTAAGCAGTATTCTTAGTTTGAAGGGGGGGGAAAAAGGAAAAGAGGGAAAGGGAAAGAAAAAGGAGACGAAGGTAAGAAAAAGGGAGGGAAAGAGAAGGAAAAAGGGGAAGAAAAAGGGGGGGAGCGATAAGAAAATGTCCAATTTCCTTTCCCACAGATAAAGGGATATTTATTAAAGGAAATTTTACTGTCTTCTTTTCCATCATTTCTAAGAATAAAAAAAATTTGGCAGGACCGACAGGCGAAAAAAAGGTTGTTGATTTGGGATGTTGATGTATTGAAAGGTGGGGATTATATAGGGATGGTGAACGAATGGGATGAATTGTTGAATAGGAGGTTAAAAGGAAAAGGGGTAATAAAGGTTCGATACTTTTGAATGGATGTGGATGATGGAATGGATGGTTGAATTTGGTGAGGGAGTTGGTGTGGATGAATTGGCATTTAATACCAACAACTTTCAACGAGCATATTTTCTGCCTTTATACATTTTCGGGTATTGGAATGATTCGGTGTGCTATTCTTACACTCATTTTAGTAGGTTTGTGAGTTCGATGAGGATAGTTTTACGTATAAAAATAGTCATGAGATTAATGCTTTATAGCACCAAGATAGGCTAAAGCATTGCCATGAGAAAGTTTTTTGTTGATATTACATGACTTAGGAAACTTTCAGGTCTCCAACGTATGGGTGGGAACTTTGTTTTGAAGATGGCGGAACTTTCATGCGAGAAAAGCGGCTAAAAAATTTGGTTCGTTTTTGTGTTTGTATTTACGACGTCTCATGTAAAGGGGGGGGGGGGGGGGGGGAAAAATAATTTTTCCATTAGTTGGGCATTCCGGCTTAATACATAGACTTAGAGGGACGTGAGCTTGTGGTGGTTGGTAAGGTTTTGATGAACTACCTTTTGGGTTAGGTTGAGTGTTACTAGGAAGAGATCCAGAAGGTCGACCAGATTGTGTATTGCAATCTTGTTGCATCCATATCATAACTTGTAAATTACTTGTAAATCTTGTAAAGTTGTGTAATAGATAGATCTTGGTGATTGTTGTAAGTATAGTTGAATCTTAGTGATTCATCATAGTTGTGATAGTTAGGTGTGAAAGTAGAAGTGAAGTAGTGAAGTAGTATGGTAAAGAATACTAAGGCGTGAAGAAGTTGTGTAGTTGTGAAGTTGTGTTGTGAAGTCGTAAAAGTAGTGAAGAAGTTGTGAAGTCGTGATAGATTAGTTCTAGCTAAGATTAGAACTCGACATCTAGCTTAGTGTCGGAAATTGATATAAGCGAAAGTTGTGTACGGTTTTCTCTGCCACAAGGGAGTTTGTTGACATAGTGAAGAAAACTCTCGAGTTAGGTGCTCGAGGAGTAGAGTAGGGTGAAGAGGTACTTCGTAACCGAACCACTATAAATCTTTATGTTGTGGTTTGATCTTTCTAACTCTTATCTCTTATTTCTTTACTTGTTCTTACTTATTTATATTATTCATATTGTGCAAGTATTGAATTCACAAAAAGTCGAATCTAAGTTTTTATAAACAAACATAAACATTAAATTAAAAAGCGGTAAACTATTCAACCCCCTTCTAGTTTTCTACAGTTTGCATGAATTTGGCTTCTTCTTCACGTGACATGGGTATGTCATCATCGTCAAGGTTTGGTTGTTTTGAGCGAGATTAAAAGTCTTTATACTGAGCATCCATTTTCATAGTCATGGCATCCATTCGGGCCATAATTTTGTCAGTGTCGGTATTACTATTACCTTTATCGGTGAAAGCAACGATTTTCTTTAGAGATGATTTGGTTTTTTGATTTTTAGCCTAGTCGAGCTTGAGCAAGACTTTGTCTTCGAGAAGCTGATAAGCTTGATTCGGGGTTTTGTAGATGAAAATATCACCAGCTGCGACATTTAGAACTTCTTGGGTTATTTTGTTGAGACCATGGTAAAAGATTTTTATGATGTTGTCTTTGGATAGATTATGACCATGGCAGTTTTTAAGCATTTCCTTCATACGAAGCCAAGCATCAGTTAGAGATTCGTTTTCATGTTAGGAAAAAGCACGGATTTCTCCGAGGAGTCAGTCGAAAAGAGCTAGGGGAAAGAATCGACTAATGAAAGAAGTTCATAGTTCATCCCATGTTTTGATAGTTCCTTCTTTGAGTTCGTCCAGCCATGTTTTTGCTTCTCCAGTGAGTGATAGGGGAAACATCATTAGGCGGACAGCTTCATTCTCAGTATCTCTGTATTTAAACATATCATAGATTCTGAGGAATTCGTGAATGTGTTTATGAGGATTGGTTTGGTTCTATCATCGAATTGGTTTTTTTTGAGGAGAGTTAGGTGGTTACCTTTATTGGAAAATTCATTAACGGTTTCAGGAATGGTGGTTACGGAACCAAGAGTCAAAGCCAAAACACGGTCGGCAACCCACATGGGTTCATCATCCATGGGGTTGAGATTTTTAAGGGTAACGAGAAAGTGACGAAAGTAATTGATGTCGAGAATTGGCGGATAGACAACTCTAGGGTGTTGAGGTAGATTGTTTCTTTGATCGAAGGGAACTCTTCTGTTTCGTTGACGAAGTATTCGATTCAGAGTACGTTCGGATTCAGGTAATGGTTCAACAAGTTTAGAGTTGAAAGCACGTATATGCATCCAAAGGAGAATTTGTCTAGGTCAGTTTGCCAAAAAACTGTACGGCGATTTTTTTAAAAGAGGGGATGTTAAAAATAATTTTTAAAAACGTTTGATTATAGAATAGCTTTGAAATCCCCGGCAGCGGCGCCAAAAAATTTGATGTGTTTCAAAAGCTTTAAATTTATAATGACTGAAAATACCAATTTATTATAAGGAAACACATGGGTAAAAGTATAACCCACGTATGTAGTATAATCTTTAGGTAAGACCAGGTTGTCCACAGGGATTTGCGTAGTGTCGAATAATCGGCTGAAAAATAAACTTTAACAAATGTGAGAAATATGACTACTCGGATAATTTCATATAATTCATAAGCAATGGTAATAGTTACGATCTTAGACTTAGGACTTTAATTTACAAAAAGTATTTTCTCGCCAGAAAATATTTTCACAAATTAACTTGTTTAACTTAATTCTTATGTTTAGCTAGCTCGATCAGATGTGTCACTCAAATAACTCAGTTACTATTATTTCAAATCTCTTTTTGTTTATCAGATAACGTAAGTGGTATTCTCGTCACAGATGATAAAGATCGTAGACAAACCTTTAAAACTATATAGATCACAACGGGTCTTTTGACCTATACCGGTGTGAGTATACAATCAAAGTTGATAATCAAAGTTGACAAGATCAGACATGATAGGATTATAACAAAAGCTTAAGATTAACAAGATCGTAATTATACTAAATGCTTATTCATTATATTATTTTCACCAGGTAGTCATGAGAGATTTAGCCTCTTATGGCTATGAAGTTCATAACAGGATTAAATTGATAAACAAGAAACATACTGTAACCGGGTAAGAGTATGGATCAAAACTTTCCTATAACAAGTATGGAATCTAAGTACACCCTTTTTATTCTTAGAACTATGATATCGTTCTTCCTTGTTCTTCTTGATTTGATCTTGAACCTTCAAAGTTGTATGGTGTTTATGGTGTTTAATGGCTTAGGAAAAGGTTGGGAAGGTTTAGGACATTTCAAGGAAAAGGGAGAGTGTCTGAAATGAGAGGAGATGGGATTGTAAGTGAGTTGATGAAATGTGTGAGAATTTTGGCTCTATTTATAGGCTGATTTTCTGGTAGAAGTGCGGCGCACAAAATAATTTGTGCGGCACACTTGGTGTGTTAATGCGATAGTATTTAATGACTTTATTTATTTTGCGCAACCAGATGGGAAGTGCGGCGCACAATTTTGTTAGTGCGGCGTACTTAGGGTGTTAATGCACTATTTTGATCGGGCCTTTATTTCTTTTGACTTTGGGGAGAAGTGCGGTGCACAAAGGGTAAGTGCGGCGCACATTTGTATTTTTCAGCTTGAGACTTTATCTTTTCTTGTATTTTGCTTTCCGAAGTGTATAAGTACTTGATCTTTGTTTTATTTAAGCTCGGGATGTCTTCAAGTGAACTTGCAAGTATTTTATGCTATTAAGTATCGAAAGTTCATGAGAAATGATAATATATATATATATATATATATATATATATATATAAATAACGCCACCAAAAACATGTATAATTTAGGAGTTATCAGCTAACCAGAGAGTCTGCTCCTACCAAAGATTGCACCATCACTCTATGGGTAGATACTGTACCACTGCTCCGGAGGAGGTTACGAGCTGACCAGAGAGTCTGCTCCTACCAAAGATTGTACCATCACTCCGGGGTAGATACTGCACCACTGCTCCGGAGGAGGTGACCTTTCATACAATACTGAACCGCATATTATTATTATTATCAGGTTGGGAGCGCAAGCCCTCCACATGCTCTACCCGTTTGTGATGTGTCATGGACTTTAGTCCTTTGAGTTGCTTAATTTCTAACTCAAGAATGTAGTTATGGTGTATGTACATTCCGCTACCGGTGTAGCTAGTCATCTGGTAGCCTATACACGCGAAAGGAAAGGTGGGTATTTCTGGCCTTCTGCTGCGAAGTCAATTAGCAATGTTTGCTCAGCTTACCACCAATGGTACCAAGTTCACCATGGGGAACACATTAGTAGTAGTTACCCTTTTCGTATGGAGGTAGCGATATATCCTACATTATTTGATTGTTTTGTGATAATGAGTTCAACCACACAAAAGCAAAGGTTGTTCCAGAGGATTTGCTTCCTCCTATCCTTTAAGACAAAAATCACTAGTCCTTAGCCAGGGAATAGTCAGATATCCCAACTCGAAAGAGAAGCGAAGAGCCTCTATCTCCTTTTTTGGAGGGCTTCGGTGCCTCTGGTAGTGGAAGGACTACTTCGAAGAAGAAAGTGCGTAGCTCTCATTCATTCTATCAGAATGAGGGATCTGCTTGTATTGTTCCTGACAAGCGTATAACCGAGCATGCTCATGAGGTTAAGGCTATCGGTTGTGACACAAAACTCCTGGGGGAAAACCAGGGCTGGAGTTTATCGAAGAATAATGAAGTATAAGTTCTCCGAATCTGATACATAAAATTACATAGTAAGGCAAACCTCTGATCGAGTTATAACAGAGCAAAACTCTGATCAAGCACTAGTGGAGCAAACTTCCAACGGAGCACTTTCTAGGCAAGCTTCGATCGAGCACTAGTTGAGTAAACCTCTGATGGAGCACTGACTAGGCAAGCCTACGATGGAGCACTAGCTAGCAAACTCCGATGGGGCACTAAGACGAACTCCGATGGAACACTAGCTAGACAAACTCCGATGGAGAAAGGAGAACATTGCTTTGTATTATATTTATATACTTAAATATGTTTATATAGAAATATTTTTCATATTTTGACAAAGAAGATATATGGAGTGTCATATACATACATTAATAAAAAGCAAGCACAACTATACTTTTCTTTTCCCATATGTTCTTTTTCTACTTATAATAGTAATGTATAAATGACTATATCTTTTGCTCAATTTCATGCACTCTGATGTGTAAATGTCGCTTTACAATATTTACACTATATATGTCTATCCCCTGTAAATCAAAAGACGAATTTTCATGCATATACACAACATGCTTTATATTCGGACTAAATAAGAGTGTAGTGACATGAAAAAATTTATGTATGTGTTTCCACGAATTTGCATGGCAATCAATAAACCATGAAAGTAGAGTTTGAATACTTGCTAATCTAAAACTGACATAGGAAATAGATGAAAATATATAGAGTAACACATACCTCCAGACGAGCTCATTAACTCCAAAGGACACCCATTGTTTTCGAACGAGTTGGGTGGAGATGGGGAGTACATACCCATTAACTCCGAACGAGACTGTCAACTCCGAACAAACCTACTACTTCTGCACGAATTAAGTGCTGATGGAGAGGACAAATCCATTAACTCCGAACAAAAAGGGTGGTGCTGGAGTAACTTTGAACGAGCCCTTAACTTTTTTGTTTATTTTTTATGTGCAGCGAAGAAGGTTTCTCTTGGGCCAGACCGGTGGTGACCCAAAGCTCCTCCGCAAGAAGGCTTCCACCCTATGTCGCCCCTCGGTCTCTAGGACTAAACCGTATTTTGAACGAAGACCCATCATAAACCCAACCGTCTGTTAGGAAATATTGTAAACAGACTTAAGTCTGGTAGTTATAGAGTTAAGTCTGGTAGACATAGTTAAGTCTGCCAGTACTAAGTTAAGTCTGGCAGTACTATAGTTAGTACTGGCCTTGTCTAGTTAAGTCTGTTTATGTAACAACATAGTTATAATAGTTATCTTAGAGATATCTTAGGAAAGGATATGCATTATCCTTTTATGTGTTTGTAAAGCCCATTAGGG
>BQNB010131424.1:0-18784 GCA_026074375.1 Tanacetum coccineum
TATTAAACAACCAATCAAGTTTATACTATAACAACCAATGTTGCAAAAATCGGCCTAGGCGGCCTTGTAATCGGCGATTCCAAGCTACTCGGCCATACACCTTGGAAAATAAGGCAAATCGGGTGAAAAATCGGTCTGGTCAATAATCGTTCAATAATCGGTCAAATCGGCCTAATCGGTCAACGAAAGTCAAACATTTTTTTTACAATGTGACTTTGAATTATTAACTGTTAACTTTTATTATCTATGTCTATGTTTTGAACAATGTAACTTTGAACTCATTTAATTTTAGTGTATTTAAAGTGTTGTATCCATCTCATAGAAGTAACTTTGAAATTATATATAAAATTTGCAAAACCGATTAATCACCGATTAATCGCACCTAAACCGATTACAGGCTACAGGGACCACCCAGCTAGCGACTCGCGATTTTTGCAACATTGGTACAATTTAAGAACCAAATGATATCTTCGCCCAGTTCTATGTCTTGAACTCAATGCTCCTAAAAATCCTTCTTATTGATCTGATTTACCACAAAGCCTTAGCAATTTTTTTATAAAGTTACTCATGTGGATGTTCTAATTGCTCAAGGGACTAAAACAGTAAGGTTAAAAAATTACAAAAAAGCATAGACTCAGCAAATACTTGCATATGTAGTATTTACATAAAGAATGTTTTTTTTGCTTTACTTGAATGCTTTCCTTCTATATCTTACACATTGATTACTAATGACTCGATTACAACAAAACATAAGAGCATCAACTATGGTAAACCTTTCTAAAGGTTTATAATTGTGTTATGACATTAATTTATAAACTTATCTCCACTAAGTATAAACCTTTTCAAGTTTTATAAACATCTCACATAATTCAAGTGCGTTAAATTATGAACATGTCTAATATCCTAGACCCTTTCATGCCACACAAGCTTGAAATGAATATTCACTATAGTTTACAAATTTTTAGACCTCTTCATAATTTTATAAACCTTTTCATAAACCACCATAGTAGATGCCCTAACTGTGGTTATTACTTGGATACTTTCTAATGGAGACTGCTAAATGTTACATGAGTGTTTTTGAATTCTAACTTATGCCTAAAATACTCTTAAATAGAGGCAAGCTAATATTTTTGTTTGTCGAACACCCCCGAAGTGTTGCAGGGATGCCCTTAGATAATAAAAACTTTTGAGTAAGTTAAAATGTTACAAGAGTGTTTTGAATTTTAACTTATGCCTAAAATACCCTTAAATAGTGGCAAGCTAATATTTTTGTTGAAGAATTTTGGGATTCCAGATTGTTGAGTATGATAACAAGAGAGCTAACCTGGTGGAGGTTGGGGGTTCCACATCTGTAAGAAGTCCATTTTGTGTGCATCACGCAATCAACAATTAGATACAACACGTGTGTAACGCACGGGTGTGCAACAAATTAGATACAACCCGTGTACATCGCACGGGTCTGCATGCCTCGTGTCTTTTAAGCAAGACTTGATCTCACGATCATTTAAATGACAACTAAGTATCTCACACTATGGCTGTGTTTGGCAACTAGGGTTTTGGAGCATTTAGGAGCGACAAGCGGCAATCGGTAAGCATTTTAGATGAAAAGCTTGTTTGGCAACACCTCAACAAGCATCTGAATATTGTTTAACCGCTCTAATCTCAAATGCTTCTTGAGAACTGCTCTTAGCAGTTTGTTATAAAATTACATTTATACCCTCAAATATAAAATTTATAATTTCTTTATTTGGGTTATATGTCATTTTTCGTAATTTTACACTTTCTAATTACAACTTACCAAACATCTTTTTTAAACAAACAAGTAGTGCTTACTGCTCTTGCTAACTGCTCCTGCTACTGCTTACTGCTACTGCTACGTGTCGCCAAACATACCTTATATAAAATATAAATATCTCTCACATGTCCAAAACAAGACTCGAACCCACAATTGTTTGATTAAGGATAGCTTATCACAGAACATGAGATACAATTAAGACAGAATCTCTTTAATTGTTAAACATAACATTATTTACGTCTAAGATTTTTAGACATGCATGATAAAGTGTTAGCATAAGTGATATTGATTACAAAATATGGACTCTTGTTTTTTATAATAGAGTAAAAAGTAAAATAACATGTAACATAGACCGTAAAAATATTTGTTGCATGTTTATAAGATGTAAGATATGATGTCATGTAATCATGAAATGGGGGCAACTTTATTTTCATAGACGTATGAATAACGACACCAGAATATAAATAGCATACAACATTTTTAAAGCTTGGGTTGAAAAAAAAAACTTATTAAAAAGATTTGTCGAAATTTAAGCAAAGCTTATTGCCACTGGACTAATAAATTGAAGAAGATTTTTGTGTAAAAAAAGACTTGTGCTCGACCTATTGACAATTATGCATATTATGTAACTTCTAATTGAATATTATATTCGTTGAAGAAAAAAGGTTTTGAAAAGCTTTCTATGCATTGAATACCTTTTGTATAAAGTTGGAATTGGATGTGACAAGATGAATATGGTATTTATATACTGTATATACTAAATGTGGAAAGTCAACACAATTTTTTATTCTAAAAATAGTTTTTTACTATATATGAGCTAAACACTGTTTGAACCTTCCGGGCGAAAAAACGGGTCAATTAAACCGGGTTTCATAGTTTTCGAAACCCGGTTTGACCCGCACCGGTTTGGACCGTTTTGGAGTGACCCGGGGTCCAAACCCGGGTCATGAGACCCGCCGGGAATCGGTTTTTTCTTCGTAATTTTTTATAAAAAAACATGTTTAATTGTATATATTTGGCGACCGTTAAATCTTATTTTACATGTTATATTTGTTAATAAATAATCTTTATGCTTAATATATGAAATATTTCATGATTTATATACATACTTTCTTTCTAATTATTGAATATATATATATATATAGATATAATAAATTATATATATAATATATATATAAATATATTATAATATATATCAATATAATATATATTTTGGAAAAACCGTGTTGAACCCGTCGGCTAACCGGGTTGGAACCGGATAAACCCGGTGACCCGGTGACTCGACCGGGTCGATTCAAAACCCGGTTTTCAAAACATTGGTATATACTAAATGTGGAAAGTCAACACAATTTTTTATTCTAAAAATAGTTTTTTACTATATATGAGCTAAACACTTAACCAATTCAAAAAAACCCGACTCAAAAAATAACTCGGTATGTTTAAATTTATAAAATAGTCTCTCAAACTATGTGTCAATTTACGGAAACTATCTTTATTTTTATGCTATTTACAAATTCAGTCCAATAAACTTGACCCACCACAACGAAACGCGAGTCTTCGATACTTGTTATAACTGTTTTTCATTGCATATGCTGTTATTAGCGGCTAATTAAAATATGCTTAAAATAAACAAATAGATAAAAATGAAGAACACATAATTGCTTCTACTTACATATAAAGATATGCGTAGGGGTAAAGCTAAAGTTGCTTGGGAGGTTGTTTGCCTTCCTAAGAAAGAACGTAGTCTTGGGTTACGTCGTCTTGATATTTTTAATAAGGCACTTATGGTTTCTCATATTTGGAGTCTTCTTTCGCTTAAGGAATCTTTGTGGGTGAAATGGATCCATGCTTATAAATTGAAAGGTCGAAATTTTTGGGATGTCCCTATAAGAGGCAACATGGCGTGGGGATGGAGGAAAGTTCTTCAAATCCGTCCTATTATTCAGGAATTCATTTGGTATAGAATTGGTGATGGTTCAAAGGTTTCTGTGTGGTTTGATCATTGGTGCCCTATTAGCCCTCTCTCGAAGATTGTTTCAGCTCGTGATATTCATAGAGCGATGTTTGATATGTCTACTATGATCAAGGATTTGTTTAAAATAATGTCAATGGACTTGCCACAAATGACTGGATCTTCTAAGTATCCTCGCCCTTTGCTAACTAACGTGGTTTCTAATATTGTACTCTAATGTTTTGTGGATGAGTTATAATGGCGTGCATTCTTCTGGGACTGCCATGATTTTTCTGTGTCGTCGGTTTGGGAATGTATTTCGTCCAAGAGGTGCCGATATTACTTTGATGTGAAGTGGTTTTAAGGTTTTTTGAATTGTATTCCTCGACATGCATTTCACTTATGGCTTGTCATCAAAAGGAAATTGAAGACTCAAGATAATCTGAGACAATGGGATGTTAGTAGCAATACTAACTTAAACTTGTTTCAGTGCCCGTTATGTGAATCCCAACCGGATTCGCATGACCACCTTTTCTTTGAATGTTGATTCTTCTCGCTCTTTTCAAGTTTGGAATCAATGAAAGATCTATGATGGAACTCCTAGGGTGGCGGCTTCTCTTAACGCTATTATTGATCATATCATTCTTATGTCCAAGAAGAAAACTACTAGAAGTGTGATTGCTAAGCTCGTATTTGCGGCCTCTACTTATTTCATTTGGCAAGAAAGGAAATTATCGGTTGATCAAGAATCAAAAGATTCTCCTAATCAGATTATCTTTGCATCAAGTGATCATGTTCAACTTAAGCTTCTCACATTAGGTTCAAGAGACGAAGCTAGTATGTCCTTTTATGCATCTTTGGAAGTTACATGATTTCCTTAAATAACAAGTAACACCCATTTTTTACGATAGCAGCGAAAGCTAATAGGGTATACTTCAAGGTACAAACAGTCATAATCATAGAAAACGATCATAAAAGAGTCGTTTTTGAAAATCAAGTTAGCATTCATTTATTTCATCAGGTATTTTTTACAAACGAAGTGTCCCCAAAATCTATAAAACAAAGTTTGAATATAACGTATTTTCCATCTTCATTGTCCTTGCCACACCGTGCCATAAGTTGCTTAGTTACCAGAGAAAAACATGCAAAAGTCAACACAAAATGTAATGAATCTGATATTCATAGAAAAGAGGTATAAATTCAAAAATAATTTGGAATGCAAATTCGATATTGGTTTACGTTTTTTATAACACCCGTTAAAAAAAAAAAAAAACCAAATATTATTCCATTAGCTCAAGAATCCGAAGCCATGGGATATGTTTGATACGTTATAGCCCTCAACGGGTGCCTTTGCCAAAACACCCGCAGTTATATTCTAATGGTGTGCAATTGGTTACCGGTATGACTGGGTATACCAACGGGGAGTCCAACCTAAATAGATCTATTCACACCATTCGTGCTTACTCCGTAAAGTAATTAACTGAACGGTTTTCAAGATATTGGGGAATTAAAGGCAAAAATTTACTTAGGCGATAATAAATCGGAATAGCAATACAAAAATAATTGCATTCAGGTTTATATCTGTCTCCCCCCTGCGGTTTATAAAACATTTGAAATATTGAAATGCGAGGCTAAACTCACCATAACAGTATGGGAGAATTTGCATATCAAAGGTATAATGGAATGAAATTAACGGCTTTGTCACATCACACCACGCAACCTGGGGTACTAATCAAGTATCATAGTTTTGATTGGACATATGTTTTACATTATAAATGAATATCATCTTTGATTGAATTGTTATGGAGTATTGTATCTATCCGTTTGGGCCTTCTCATAAATTCGGAAGATAAGTCATATCATTAAATGTTTGAGGAGCTAGGGCTCACTTTAAATCGTAAACACACAACATCTCAGTCAGAACGGAATACCAAATATGAAAGCCTCTTAATATGAAGCTCCATAGTATATGGATACTGTATAATTGGTTTTAGGCGTTTTTGCTCAATAAATTGGAATGTTAAGCACGTCAAGGTTTAATTAAAGTTATGTCATGTAATGTTTTGAATACATTTTTATACTTTTTTCAAAATGTTACATTTTAGACCCTTGAGTATGAAAAGTGGCAAAATATACCCTTGGAGTTTGCACTTTTACGAGTTTGGTCCTTCAAGTTTAAAAGATATACAAAGTAAACCTTGCACTTTGAAAAGTGACATAATAGACCCCTGTAGTTATAACTTTATAAAATAAAATGACATTTTTAGTCCTTTTAGTTATAAGTTTCCTAAAGTTTACGATAAAAGCCCTTTTATTGCAGTGAAAAATTAATCGTTTTTTAGTCCAAAATCCATAAATTCCGAATGGTCATGCAAGATTGTTTTAACATTCCAATAGATATTTGTAGGCTATAGCTTATTAAAATAGGCTAAAATATGAAGATTTAACGTAACGAAAGTTTAAAATAACGATTCGTTAAGCTAAAAATTAAAACAGGTCAAATTAGGGTTTTAAAACGAAAACGCTTAGGTTTTAAGCTCAAATTCTTTCAAAACTTAATAAAGTACTTATTATAATGTTAGATAAGTTTATTAGAATAGATTATAACAATAGTTTACAAGTTTAGTTTATAGATTAAGTAAAAACATGAAATTAGGGTTTCATGAGCTCGGTTTGGATCAAAAAGCTAAAACACATATGTTTTTGAGTTCAAAGCTTTTAACAAGAGTTTAAGCATGATCGTATGAACATTATAAAGGTATGAAAACAAATTTTAAGCTTATAGAACCTGGGTTTGAGCTTATAGCTTGAAAACGGGTTGAAATCGGGACTTTTAGCTTCGTACGCCTAGAATAACGACTCCCGGGCTTCTTTTCTTGGTTTCTTTTGCTTCACTTCTGTTCTTGAGACTTCTTAGGACCTCTTAGGATCTTCTTAGAGCAAAGTATTGCTGCTATTAAGGGTTATAGAGGAGGAAGTGGGGGATGAGTTCAAATGAAGAGTTTATGCCCCTATTTATAGTCGAAATGAGCTTGGAGGCCAAGGGATACTTTGTGACCAGGTTAGGACATGTATGAAGGCTAGAGGATGATGTGTAGAAGCTATGTGATGAGTTGTATAAGCTAGAAACTAGCTTAAGGGTGTTGTCTTGGTCTTGTGATGCCGCGGCTAAGAAAGAGAGACAAAGGGGTGATGTGGCCAATTTTTGTACCAAGAATGAAGTAGATATTTAGGAGAGGTGCTTGTAAGCAGCTTAGGAGAGTGTGGTGCTTGTCATTGAGGTGCTTGATTGCAAGAAAACTTTCAAAATGGGTCAAATTGCAAAGGTTTTGGGTTACGGGTACATTAGGGCTCATTTTGAGTTTTTAAGCTTGGATTTCGAGTACATTTAATTAGTAGTAATAGATATATGTTCACAAGACTTGTGTTAAGGATTAATAACAAGTATTGATAGGTGGTTCGGGTTTAAAATGGGTGAAAACGAGTAAACGGGTCAAAGTTCCAATTAGGGTTCAATTAGGGTTTCTTGGATTTAATTCGCATATAATTGAAGTAAAATGATGAAATGATGATGGAATGTGATTGATAATGTTGTAAATTTAGTTATTACAACTTATTTGAGTAATGGTTTGGGTTTACAATGGATAAAAATCAAGAAACGGGTCATGGTTTAGAAACTAGCTCGGTTTTAGGGTTTAGGGTTTTGAATTAGGGTTTTGAGTGTAAAAATGTGTGTGAGAGCTTATGAGTAGAATAATTAGGGTTTACACATTGTATATTGAGTGTAGTAGCTTGTACAAAAGTGGTGGTGAAGAAACTAGAATGAAAACGGAGGTAAAACGGCTATTTTGGATGTCATGCTTAATGACTTGTACATTGTGCTTTTAAAGACTTGTACTTGTACTTTTGACTTGGAGGGAGTTTATATTTCAAATGAGATGTTATATTACTTGTACATATGCTTTAGTAGCTTGTGCATTCACTTTAGATATTAATCTTTCATAGAATTAGGGTTTAGAGGCATATGATAACGGTTTAAAGCCTGTTTTGATATAATGTTGCAAATGGTACATTATCTGAGTAATTGGTATCTTGTAAAAATTGATAATATGATATTGACCTAGACATGTTATGATGTTTTGCTTGACATATATGAAGATAGGATGGCCATAGATAGGTTGTGTGAGCTCGTTAACTTTAGTTATGCAAGTTACATTGCATATTGATAAAATTTGGCAATCCAAGTAATGTTTATAAATCAAAAAATTCCTTAAAAAAAAGAAAAGGTGTTCAAACTAATATATAGATAGTACATTGCTTCTAAACCTTAAAAGATAGATATTTACATTGATTAAAATTTGCTGTTTATATATTCTCCCCCATCCTTACAGAAATCTCGTCCCGAGATTTAATTTGATGTTAAAGTGATGTTTGAAAACAGATGAGGATATTTGGCACGAATTTTGTCATCGCAGTTCCATGATAATTTCATGGTCCTCTTTTAGAGTTCCATCGACTTTGACTAAAAGGAATGTCGACTTCCTTTTAAGTTGCTTGACTTCCAAGATTCAATAATATCCACTGATTATCTACAAAGTTGAGTTTGTCGTTAGTTGAAGTTTCTTTCATTGGATGATTGAGAGATTATCATCGATAAGCATTCTTGATATTAAAACTGGAAAGTTTTGAACATTACTAAGCCTTCAGGAAGCTCTAGTTCTTGTATTCCACCTGGGCCAATCCGTTCAAATATTTTGAATGGTCCCAATGTATCAGGGAATTAAGCTTTCTCTCAGTTTCCAAAACGAAAAAACATTTTTAACCTTTCTTTTATTTTAAACGAGGTGATACTTTTTAAATAAACGCGATCCCAACTTGAAATTCTAAAGGCTTTCGCCTTACATTGGCGTAACTTCTTTGCCGATCTCTTACATCTTGCAAGCGTTGACGAATTTGCATGATCTTTTTAGTATTTCATGAATTAATTTCTGGTCCCCAGAAAATTGTGCTTGACATCTCCAACTTCCGACCCAGCAAACACAGGTGATACTGCACTTTCGACATGAAAAGTGCTTCAAATGGTGCTGCCTTGATACTGGCATGATAACTGTTATTGTAGGAAAATTCTATCAATGGTAAGTGTTTATCCCATCCTTTCCCAAAGTCTATGACACAGGCTCGAAGCATGTCTTCGAGTGTTTGGATGGTTCTTTCACTTTGTCCATCAGTTTCAGGATGATATGTTGTACTCATGTCTAAACTCCTTGTAGTACACAAAGCATTTTGCAATGTGATTTGGCCAGAATCTGTATGTGAAATGACTGTTACGATCCGAGAAGATGGAGATAGGCACGCCATTTCGATAGACTAATTCTTTGCTGTATATAACCTTGGTAATAAGGGTTTTTCCCATACTATCATTTGCACCGAGTGGGTATAGAAATTTGCGGATTAATTAGTAAGGCGATATCGACAATTACCCAGATGTGTCATGTCCGATTGGTCATTGGTAGCTTTTGTAACAACATCCATTGTTATTAAAATTAAATACAATGCTTTCCCCATTTCCAAAAAAACACATAGGAATTTCTGGTTGTACCAACAAACCAGATGGCTTTTGGCATTCCGCTTTAACTCTAAAACATGTCAAACATTTGCCAACATATTCCGCGATGATTGCCTTCATATTAGGCCACCAATAGAGTTTCTTTAGATCGTGGTACATTTTATCAGAACCCGGGTGAATAGAATATTTCAATTTACGAGACTCATGCATGATTAAGTCTCTTAAACCTCCAAAAAGTGGTAACCAACTTGGATTTTTGATACAACGAGTTCCGCAGGCACCCAATTTCGAAAGATGTTGTCCATTCCTTGTAGGTTTTTACGTTTTGAACATTTTCCTCTTTGAGGGCTTCATTTTTGCTTCATCAAGAAATTGGAAGGTACATTTTTGGATGAACGTTAGATTAATGGCTCGAACTCGAGAGGTTTGATTTGTTTCTTCCGGGCTTAAGGCATCTGCATAACATTTGCCTTTCCTGGATGATAAGCAAATCTCAGAACATAATCCTGCGAGTAGTTCGAACCATGCGGCGTTGTCCATCTATTCAAATTCTTTTTTGACGAAGAATGTTTAAGGCTTTTGTGAATCAGTGAAAACTGTAACACTCGTCCAGTATAGATAGTATCCTAGATTTTTAAGAGCGATACCACTGCTCCTAATTCAAGATCAATTTGGTGGATAAGTTTTCTTTCGTGAGGTTGAAGTTGTCGTGACGCATATGCAATGACTTATTCTCTTTGGCATAATACATGCTCCAAAACTTGAAGAGAAGCATCACACTATCGACAAAGTCATCGTGTTCCTTTTGGTAATGCTAAGATTGGTGCTAATCACATAGTTTTTTGTTTAAGGAGTTGGAAACTATTTTGTTCTTCGCCCTCAAGGGATATAATTCTTGTTTTTACTAGAGTTAATTTAGTCAAAGGCTTTACAAATCTTGAATAACCTTCGATAAATCTCAGGTAAATAGCCGCCGAGTCCTAAGAATTTTGACGCCTTCCTGTAGTGTAAGTAGAGATGTCTAGTTTTTAACAGCTTCAATCTTGGCAGGGTCAACATGAAGTCCTTGACTATCAATGAGATGTCCAAGAAATTGCACGATACGAATCCAGAAATCACATTTAGAGAACTTGGCATACAATTTCTCTTTTCGGAGTAATTCCAAGATTATTCTCAGATGATTTGCATGTTCTTCTTCATTACGAGAATAGATAAGAATATCATCGATAAATTCTAATACCGAATTTGATCCAAATATGGTTTACACACACATTCAAGAGATACCTATGAACACAGAGGAGCGTTTGTTAAAACCAAATAGCATTACTTTAAATTCATAATGTCGAATCTTGTTCTGAAAAGCAGTCTTAGGAATATCTTCGTCTCTTACTCTCAGTTGATAATAAAAGCCTGATCTTAAGTCATTTTTTGAATATAACGCATGCTAACCTTGAAGTTGATACGAATAAAAATCATCGATCCTGGGTAAGGTACGAGTCTTTATGTAAGTTTATTCAATTCTCGATAATCGATGACATTCTAAAAGATCCGTCTTTCTATTAACAAATATACAGGATCACCCCCAATGCCGATGTACTTGGTCCGAATGAACCTCGTTCCTGCTAGATTCTTTGGAAGCTGGTTAGATAACTCCAGCATATTCCGAAAGAGCCAATCTATAAGGTGTTTCAAGCTACAAGTGCAATTAGGCTCTCCACTAGATGCTTCCCAATGCTCTCTCCCAGAAGGAATTAAGTCGATTTTGGAACTCTACTTGGCGAATTGGAAGGCAGACCAGGTAGATTCATCAATGAAAAACATCTAAAATATTCCTTTGACTACGGGGAATATCTCTAGTCTTTTCCGTCTGATTTCTTTCCATTAAACTTGGATCATGAAAACTATGACAACTCTCGAGATATATAGCCGTTTGTTCTATATGCAGGATATGGAGATTTAGAATTTCGAGGTTTTTTTTTTACTGTGATCACTCGAATGAATTAGAGTTTCACACATTGATAGGAAATGTGAACGACATTCTCGTTTCACAGAGAATTTTGGCATGTACTTGGACACCAGGCCATACCAATGACAAACGTCGAAACACCAAGTTTAATTGGCATGAGATGATTCGAAAGGTTTGATTATAGATAAAGTTAGAGTACAAAATCAGCCTTTACTAACAGTTGTTTGTGCTTACTAGGTTTCCATCAGCCATTCATATCATAAAACAAAGGTATCTTCTATTGGAATGAGACGGATTATTTTAGCTTGAGTCAGAGATTATGGATATAAAGCTTATAACAAGTCTCCAAGTCAAACAAATACTTTGGCTAAATGTTTGATTTAGAATGAAACTACCCAGTAACTAGTTCGGTGTCCTTGATTGAGCATTCTTATCTCTTATCCATGTAGGCTCTTCCTTGGCATTGATGTTGTCTTCGGCATTGATTTGTATAATGCCATTTTTCTCCACAGGCATGGCAAACAACTGTCACTGGTAGTTGATTACTTCCAGTGGCTGGCTTCTTGCTTTGGCAGTTCTTGCTCAAATGGCCTACCTTGTTGCAAATATTACATTTGCCAGTACAAGGTCCGATGTGATGGAGATTACATCTCTTGCACAAAGAGAGGTCTCCAGCATACCTATTGTTTCCAGATGGAGTAACAGCATAAGCTCTAACAGCTTCTTGGCTCTTCGTTTTGATGTAGTTTGGTGATATGTTTGTAGCTATTGTTGGTCTGTTGCGTCAGTTGTTGTATGCTAGCGAGAGTCTATTGTTCGTTGTTGAAAAGTTCTCCTGTCGTCAAACTTTCATTTGTTGTCACTCGAGACTTGCACTGGAGTATGTTTGGTTACTTGATCCATTAGCCTTTGAGCTATGTTAATGGCTTCCTCTAAAGTTTGAGGTCTAGAGGCAGTAATATTTCCTTCAATGCTTTGAGGTAGCCCCCCAATGAAAGCTTCTAAGAGTTTCTCATTGTTTGGCACCATGTTCGGGCATAGAACTGTTAATTCTTGGAATCTTCTAACATAAGGTTTAAGATCATTTCCCTTTACAGTCACGGTAAAGTTCTTCTTCCATTTTTCTGACTTCAGTTCAGGGACAATACTTATTCGTCAGAAGTCTTTTTAACTCAGTCCAGGTGATTTGATTGGCATGCTCTACTCCCATAGGTTGGGCATATGCATTCCACCAGGATGAGGCATCGTCATTATTGAGTACCCAAGTATCAAATGTACTTGGTTATCCCATAGCGACATCTACTACGAGAGAAATCTAATATCGGTTCGTTCCAAAATAACCAACGATAAGGTCAAACTGCTCCTTCACGTACCATTGAAGATAGAAGAGGTTTGACAGCTGAGTGAAACTCTAGTTATAGTTTCCTATTTTTAACTACAAGATTTTCGTAGACCAAAGGTGTTCCTATTAGGGTTACTAGCATTTGCCATTGTTGCAGCTTGAGCTTCTAGAGCCGCAGTGACACTGTCAGCAACTAGTTTTCTAATGGCATCTTGAGTCATAGTCGGTGCTTCCGATGCTGATGCTCTTTTTGGTGGCATTCTATCAACAAAAGACAACACATAATGAGAATGATATCCGATGATGATGCATATGATGATGAATGAATGATGAATGATGATGAGATGAATAAAGCGGTAAGAAACAACAAGGTAGATAACGGGATTGCCTTTGTATTAAGAACAACTTGCCTTAGTACTATACATAGTCAAGATTTGACAAGTGTTTTTATTTATACTAACATCATTCCCGTGGCTAGGTTAAAAGCTAAAACTGGAATTAAGCTAGAAGTTGGATGATCATTCCATACGGTTCTTAAGTTCGATGATGGAGTCTTGGAGATTTTCTAAGTCTGCTTGGTGACGAGCATTCATGTCATTGATGATGTCTCCCAATTCAATAATTCTGAAGCGGGCTAGAGAAATCTTATGATCTACACGATTGTTTCCTATGGAGTTAGGTAAGTATTGGGCACGACTTGTCTTGGCAGTTCGGATTCCAAAATAGCGAAACTTGTTGGATGATTAACTCGTTCTTTATCCGGAGACCATTCGACTTTAACACTATATGCTCAATACGATTAAGAGAGAGTTCTTCTAAATGATTTAGGATTTCCTCGATTTGTTCCTCATGACACTCTATGCTTGTCTTTTGAGAGCTTTCACCTATCTCAAAGGCTTGAGGTAGGGAAAAAGAAGATGATCGACCTCGTTTCTTAGGTGACAGAAATTCTTCCGGAAGAAAGGATTCTTGAAGTTTAGGTATTGAAGATGGGGGTATGATAACTGGAGGTGGGATAGGTGATTTTTCAGTATAAAAGGTTTGCAAAGCTTTCATGTAGGGATCATCATGAAATAACGAAAGAGTTGGTAAAGTTAGCGGGACAATTCCAAATGAGTTGGAAGAACTAGAGTCAGTTTTTTCCCGTTAAAGGTTTGGGATATAATTTCGAGAAAGCCGAGGAAGATAGTTTGGGAAGTTAAGGAAAAGGCATCCACCATAGTGAAATAGGAACGATCGGAGAAGGCATCGTTCTGGTTAACAACCCAACGGTAAATAACATCAAGTAAAATTATTTAGTAATATAATAGTTATGTATCTTTTACATACCATCAAGAAGATAAAGCGGCACATAGGAATTTCTTGGATGGAAAAAGAAAAGTAGTTTATAGTTAATGTTTCAACCTTGTTCTTTATAACGTTGGCTCTTAATACCAATACTTTTAACACCTCCCATTAGATTTTACCAGATACAACGAAGCTAACTCTGGGTATTACTTCAAAGGTACAACATCCAAACTAAATAGAAAACGAATAAAAAGAGTCGATTATGAAATTAATTTATCATTCCTTAGTTCAATTAGAGTTTTTACAAACGGAAGGTCCCAAAATCTGTACTACAAAGTTTGAATGATAACGGTTTTTCCATCTTCATGTCCTCGCCACTCCGTGCCATAAGTTGCTTAGTTACTTGAGATAAAACATGCTAAAAAGTCAACACAAAGGTTAGTGATAATCTCGATGTTTATATTAAATAAAAATGAATGCAAATTCGATATTAGGTTACTTATGTAATAACCAACGGCCTTTATAAAACACATATTATTGCCATTAGCTCATAATCCGAAGCTTTTGGGATACTTTTTTGATACGGTTTATAGATAGCCCCAATGGGTCCATTGCCTAAACACCCCAGTGTATATCTAATGGTGTGCAATGTTACCAGTATGACTGGGTATACCAACAGGGAGTCCCAATCCCATATCGATCTAATTCACAACATGCGCCAATTACCTCCTAAAAGAAAATAACGTTCATGAAAGTTGGGGCTTAAAGGCAAAACCATTCCTTAGCAATAAAACATCGGAAACATACAAGAAAATAATTGCATTCAGGTTTATAGCATGTATCCTCCTCGCGGGTTTATAAAACATTTAAAATATTGAAATGCGAGGCTATGAACTCACCTTAACAATATAGGGAAATTTGATATCAAAGGTATATGGAATGAAAGTAACGGCTTCGTCACATGCAACCTAGGGTAATATATCAAGTCTTAGTTTAATTGAATATGTTTTACATTATAATGAATACCATCTTTGATTTGGAATTTTTATGGAAGTATTGTCACACCGTTCGTAGCCATCATAATTTTCAGAAAGTCGATTCAGAAAGAACGATTGAGGAGCTAGGGCACTTTAAAATGGTAAACCCAACAACTCAGTCAGAACGTACTACCAATATGAAACCTACTTAATATATGCTCCTAGTAATGTGAAACTGTATATCGGTTTTAAGCGTTTTGCTCACATAATTGGAAATCTGTGAAAGTACGCTCAAGCGTCAATTAAAGTTATGTCTTGTAATGTTTTTTAATACGTTTTTATACTTTTATCACAATGTTATATTTAGAACCTTGAGTTAAAAATTGAAAAGTGCAAAATATACCCTATGGAGTTTGCTACTTTTTAACGTTTGGTCCTTCAAAGTTTAAGAGATATACAAAGTAATACCTTGCACTTTTGAAAATTAACATAATAGACCCTCTGTATATTATCTATACTTTGATAAAATACATTTTTAGTCCTTTTAGTTATAAGTTTCCGAAAGTTACTATATTTACCCTTATTTCATTGAAAAATGTACCGTTTTTAGACCAAAATCCATAATAATGAATATTATTCAAAATATGAAAAGTCAATTTACTGGTTATAACTTATTAATATAAGCTAAAATATGAAGATTTAACATAACGAAAGTTAAAATACGATTCTTACTAGGAAGCAAAACGGTTCTAAAACAATTAGTGGATTTTAAAATGAAACACCGCCGCGGGTTTTAAGTTCAAATTCTTTCAAGACTTGATAAAGTTGTTATATTAACATTAGTTAATCATGTTAGGATATATTATAACAATATTTAACCATTATAACATTTAGAATAACGACTCCTGGGCTTCTTTTCTGGATTTCTTTTGCTTCCTTTCTGATCTTGAGACTTCTTAGGACCTTTTAGGATCTTGTTAGAGCAAAGGATTGCCTGCTATAAAAATGTATATAAAGGAGGAAGTAAGGAGATGATTAGAATGAAGAGTTTATGCCCTTATTTATACTCAAAATGAGCTTGGAGGCCAAGGGAGGTTTTGTGATCAAGTGAGGACATGTATGAAGTCTGGAGGATGATAAAGAGAGGCTATTAGATGATTTATATAAGCTAGAAACTAGCTTTGAGGTGTTGGCTTGCCCTTTTGATGCTGCGGCTAAAGAAAGAAAGAAAAGAGACCATGTGGCCAATTTTTGTACTATAAATGAAGAAGATATTTAGGAGAGGTGCTTTTAAGCATCTTAAGAAGAGTGGTGCTTGTCATTGAGGTGCTTTGTTGCAAGAAAAACTTTCAAAATGGGTCAAATTGCAAAGGTTTTAGGTTACGGGTACATTAGGGCTCGTTTAGGGTTTTTGAGCTTGGAATTCAATGAGGTTACAATTGAATGTGAAAAGAAAGCAAATGATCACAATACATAAATTAATTCTTAACTAACAATAATTGATATGGTGGATATGTGGTTTAAAAATGTTGAAAATTGAGTACACGTTCAAAAGTTCCAATTATTGCACAAATAGTGGATTGCAATATTAAATTCTTTTACATAGTATTTAATATTGATAAAGACAGATGGAATGTGAATGCAAATGTAGAAATATAAGTTATTACAAACATATATAGTATTGGATTAGGTTTACAATGAGGATATAAAATAAAGAAACGGGCGTCAGGTTAGGAAACTTAGCTCAGGTTTTTACGGTTTTTAATGGGATTTTGAATTAGGGTTTTTAATTTAAAAATAGGTGTGAGAAGCTTATGAGAAGAATATTTATGGTTTATATCATTGATCTATTGAGTGTAGTAACTTTGTACACAATGATGGTGAAGAAATTAGGAATGAAAACAGAGGTAAAACAAACGGTCTATTTTGGATTCATATTAATTGATTAATACATTGTGCTTATTGAAAAGACTTGTACTTTGCCTTTGAGAGAGTTTATATATCAAATGAAGACATGTTATATATACTTGTACTTATATTTCAAATGAGATGTTATATTACTTGTACATATGCTTTAGTAGCTTGTGCATTCACTTTAGATGTTAATCTTTTAAGGAATTAGGGTTTAGAGGCATACGATAACGGTTTAAAGCCCGTTTTGATATAACTTTGCAAATGGTACATTATATGAGTAATGTACTTTGTAAAAATGATATTATGATATTGACTTGACATGTTATGATGTTTGCTTGACATATATGAAGATATGATGGCCATAGGTAGGTTGCGTAAGCTCGTTAACTTTAGTTATGCAAGTTATATTGCATATTGAGATATTGGCAATGCAAGTAATGTAATAAAGCAAAAAATTTCCCTAAAAAAGGTGGTTCATATATAATAGATAGATAGTACATTGCATCTAACTTAATAGATGGATATTTACATTGATGAAAATTGCGGGTTGTTATATATCATGACCCTAATGGATAGCTTCTTGTCGCATTGGTTGTTGGAGGATTCATCGTTGTCTATGGTTGTGTATGGTTCGAGATTGAAGTGCCATTTGAGAGATGTACTCTTTTTTCCTTCTCTGGGGTTTTTCCACTGGGTTTTTCCTGAGAAGTTTTTTTAAGGAGGCAGTATCAATTGGCTTACTATACCCCTGTTGGGCAGCTTTGGGATAGTTTCGGGGGTTTTTGTTTGATCCGTTGGTTTTTTTCTATTGGTGTTATTGTTGATGTATTTATCTAGTTTGTCGTTGTGTGGCATGTCACCAATGGCTTAGGGTGGTTCGAGTGTTTTGCTCAAGGTTAATGTGGTACTTCAGCCACATTCCTTTGTTCTTAACGTTTTTTGGTGTGATTAATACATTTTACCGGGGAATTCCCTTTTACCCAAAAAAAAAAGTTTTGTTAAAAATATAGCTCTTAAAGTTGTGATTAAAATTTTAAAACATACATAAGCAACACCAAAGATCTAAAGATACAATCTTTTAATACATTCAAAAAGGCATGAACCTATCCGGTTATCAATAATGGAGAACATTGTTCTTCATTTGAGAGAAAAGATCCGTATAGAACATGATTTCTAAGAATAAACCACTTGATCTCAACCATTCATTTTATTTTCATCTAATGGTTTAAAGTAATTATTATTTAAATTTAATTAAAAAACTCATTTTTATCATATTTTTTAATATTAAAATATCTCTTAAACCGTTAATCGTTACGCAAAACTAATTATACCATTTTATGAGAATTAAATTATCTTTCTATAGATTGACACTTCTATATACTTTCGACGAAGTTTTTTTTTCTCAATTTCCGCACAGAAAAATCACATGTGATTCGAAAAATCACTTGTGATTTATTACTTTAAATTTTACACATGAATTTGTGAAATCACATTCGATTTATAGATTTACCAAATCACATGTGATTTTTTACTTTATTAATCACATGTGAATTTGTGAAATCACATGCGATTTCTAAAATCACACGTGAATTTTTAAACAAAAAATCACGTGTAATTTTTTTTCATAAATTTCAACACTTAAAAATCATTAAAAGTATATGAAAATGACCGTCAAAGATAAAATGTTATTGTTCAAAATCTCACCTCTGCAACAAAAACAGATTATTATCCGTGTTGGATGGTAGTAGGGATTAGTCCCTTTGCATTTAGAGAAATAGGGATTTTCGAAATAATTATACAATATATCAATTAGCGTTACAAAAACGACCAACAAGAGTGTCGTTTTGGCTGTGTGTTTATTTTGGCCCATTTCATTCGGTTCAGTAACCTTTTTTCCCCCTTTTATTGTCTATCAGTTCCAGTTTCATTATGAAACTTCCAGAGAAACTTTCAAGCTACCATCATGAGTGCCTCACGAGCCCAGTC
>BQNB010131425.1:0-18784 GCA_026074375.1 Tanacetum coccineum
GTTATATAGGGAAACTGTTACACTTTATTAATAAAATCGAATTATAATACAATAAATTAAATTAATAGAAAATAAAATACAGAAAACTAAATAACAGACATAATGAGAGTAGAAGCAGAAGACAGACACTATATAACGATAATTAAAATAAAGCAGTAAAAGGTCGTGAAACGAGGCTCGTGTTTAACACGATTCCCTTAAAACAGATTCACCGTCTGTTTCCCATGGTACAACGTCCAAAGCTGTTGTACAGCCGGACCTGACAAACTTGCCTAAAATATTTGGTTGCTATAGAGCTGTGTTTTTCGGTTGTAGTAAATGAATGAGAATTATGGGTTATATCTATACTGAAAAACTTGTCTTGTTTTCCAAGATTAAATATATACCATAATTAGACAAATCTGTTAAAACTAATACATATTTTTCATATCTTTTATAACACAAAATTATTCTGTAAATATTCTGTAAGACTTGTTTAATAAGTCTATATCTATTCTTAAAATAGATTTACAAAATATTCTGTAAGACTTTTTGAATAAGTCTATATCTATTCTTAAAATAGATTTACAGAAAATTCTTAAAAAGAAACCCATCATCACTTTCCATCTTGGGCGATGTAGGAGGATAAATTTTTCAGATTTTGTGTTTCAAGTGTCACACTTTGAGAGACGATATCTCATTCATATTATCTTTATTTTGGACATACTTTAGATAGTTGCGAAGCTCTCTTTAAGGAGAATGCAAAACAATAAGCTAATATAAATATATATAACATATATTAAATAATGTCCAAATTTTACAAAAAGTCATTTTGCAATACTATTTTTCCAACATAGACGAATTTACAAATTTTAAGGCATGTAACACAAGAACACCAAGGAATTGAATAGTAATTTTTCTTTATGCAGACAATATGTATGTCTTGTCGGGGCGGGGGACTTTTTAAAAGCATCCTACTTACCCTTGGTATACCTTTAAGTAGGAGTATTATTATCTATATTCTACATTTCCGTATCTCATTCATGTAAAGCTAGTTAGCTAGGTATAGTTGTTGCGTACAAACCTGTATGTAGGTAGATGCAAACATGTACCACAAGTTAGCGATTAATAATATTCTCTATGTTTCAAGCATGAACACGATGATTATCAATCACACAAATCTAATGATCATTTCTTTTGGCCTTATCTTAAGATGATAATTTGCTGTAATGAAATACCGGCCGATCTCATACGACTATACGAAGGAATGTAGTTGCTTGGTAAAATATCTTTTTCATGAAATTAATTGACGCATTCTTATGTCGCAGATCAAAGATTATTTTCGAAAGATTCAGGCCCATAATTTAATTTATCTATTTTAAAAATGGCGGTAAAACAAATTTTCCAAGAATCAACGACAACATTTATTTACGGGTTACTGTTACTTCTTTTTGTAACCAATTAGCATTAAATATTCCAAGTTTTCATCTGCATATACAGTTGGTTGATGTAGATGGAATCAAATTTAAGGAGAAATAATTGAGCTAGAAGCTTTCCATCCGCGTGAAATGGTTAAGGGGCGGAGCCATATACTAGGTAGGGGGCCGTTGCCCCCGATAAACTGACGAATTTTTTTTTAGTGCAAAAATTGTATTTTTAGTCTTATTTTTAGCTTGCCCCCATCCTAAATCTTAAATTGCTTTCGATAAGGCTGCTTAAATATCAAAAAGCTATTGAAAAGCTACTAAAAGATGCTAAGAAATTGCTAAAAGCTGCTAAAAAACTGTTAAAAACTGCTTAAAATTGTTAAAACGCTACTAAAAAGCTGCGATTTTTGGAGCTGTTTTCGGAGAAATTTTTTTTGCCCCCTATATGCCAAGATCTTGGCTCCGCCACTGGTTATAAGAATAAAATGACCCAAACGTTAAACTATTTTTATCGGTTTTTTGCATTTAGGAATTACTTAAAGGATCTACAGCATGGTGAGTATATAGTATTCTTTATGTACATGTTCATAAGTATATTTGTTCAAATGTCAAAATAGAAAATGAAAACATGCATGGCCGACATGGAGAAATAGATGGGCCAGAGGTGAGGCAGGTAGACCATTTGCATGGTGACGGGGCATGGCATGCATGCCCTTTGAGGGTTTTACCTTTCCCTTCAAGATTTCTTGTCGGAATTGGACTTTCATTACAACTCCCTACCACAACAAATAAGCATTTCCTACATATTTGTCAAATTATTCATACTAATTAACCAAAATGTAAACAATGTACTCATTTATACTTAGAAACAAGTTAGTCGGCTTTTGACTTGGATGTGTAATTCAAGTGTTCACCAACTTCTTGGTCGTGAGTTCAAGTGCTGTGAAAGAAAACAAATATTTAGGTTATTGTGGTTTTGTCGTTAAACGGAAATTCTTCATAGTTGTAATAAACATATATAAGAAGATAAAGGTTGAATGCACTTCAAAGTTACATGTGTTCCAACCAAATTCTATATAAAAAAAGTGGTTTACCTTCATTACACCATTATCTAGTGTACGGAAATAATGTTCACATAGACACGTACACCAACCACTATTCGATATTTTTATTTATACAAGTGTCGCATGGTTGCTTCATAATATTTTTAATATTTTTTTTCTTATGGTTTTGTCATGCAAACTAAGCGAGATGCTGTTTGTTTATTAAGAGGCTCTGAATCTGAATCTGATTCGCACATCTGAATCTGAATATTCGATAGAAAAGTCTAAATCTAATTCTCATCTGAATCTGAATAAGTGGTCGAGAAGTCTGAATCTGAATGAAATAAAACTGTTTGTTTTAGTAAAAATGTATAGATGTGTTAAACAATAGTTTTTACAATTTAAATATAAAATAATTGCATTCGCAAAAAAAAAAAATTTATTAAACAAAGAAAACAAATTTTATAATATAATCAACTTAAATTTAAAGTATTTAAAAAAACATGCATTAAACAAAATATAAATGACTCCGAAACCGTACCATTCAATTTGAACAAAATATAAATTGACACATATCATCTTATACATTCTTCATATAACAAAACATATGCAATCATTCTATTTAATACTTTTAATACAAAAGATAAAAGTGAAACAAGAAAAAAAATCAAAAAAAAAATAAAAAAATAACAGCAAAGTAGAAAATAAATAAAGAAAAAAAAACATTAAGAGGTGTTAAGACACCCCCTTCACATCTAGTTCAGTAAGAGGTTTATGCCTCTTACTGCCTCTTAATGGCCAGAAAAAAACAAACACTCTTAACAGTGTTTGACTCTTACTGCCTCTGAATGACATGAAAAAAACAAACAGTCTTAATGACCTAAATGTCTGACCGCGTCTGAATGAGCCAGATTAAGATGCTGTTAAGAGGCATTTTAGAAAAAACAAACACCACCTAAGAGTGAGTACAACTGTGTTTTGTATTAAATTAGGTTTTAAAGCAGTTTCATCACGATTTCCCTGCGGGATATAGACGAAATGGATATTGAGAATCCGAATATTACAGCCTGTTTGTTGAATTTTTTAAATCAAACTTGGAGATTTGTAACAAATGTAACTTTTTGACTTCAAAAATATGGATGTAATGTTTCATCTTTCAAATATTTCTTTCATTAGATGTTTATGACAATGAAAGAAAAATAAACTTTCAGATGGCTTTTTGAAAAAAAAAATTAAAAAATCCCAGTATACGAATTTAATTATAATTGCAAAATATTCATTAGTTAGTTAAAGATTCTATAAAAAATATCAAATATTATCTTTCACGTTTTAGAACGTTTTTCTTATAAAAATATAATTATATTTAGTAAGTGTACGTGCGATCAGTTTTTTAAACAACTAAAAAGAAGAAAGAGCGAAATGTACTCTTGTCGTTGAAAAAAAATACAAATACAATCCCAGGTCAACAATCTGATGTGGCATTCTTATTTTATTTATCATCTTTCAACCCAAAGTATTTCTGTATATATATGTTCTATAGCTAACCTCTTACTCAAACCAAATCATTCACTAATTCTCTCTTTGAAACACACAAAAAGACCTACTGAAAATGTTGTCTACAAAGGTCACGTGCAATTCTCATGGCCAAGATTCATCCTACTTCCTTGGTTGGGAAGCATACGAGAAAAATCCCCACGATCCAATTAGCAATCCGAACGGCATCATTCAAATGGGTCTCGCCGAGAATCAACTCTCGTTTGATCTGCTTGAATCATGGTTGCTGAAAAACCCTGATTCAGCTGGTTTCACAGCTCAAAATCACTCACTTTTTAGAGAACTTGCACTCTTTCAAGATTATCATGGCCTTCCTGCTTTTAAAAATGTAAGTTGATAACTTTTATATGTTTCAAAACTACTGTCCAATTTTTCTCATTCGTACGTCCCATTATAACAGTTAATGTTTTCATTTTACAGGCTTTAGTCGATTTCATGTCCGAGATTAGAGATAACAAAGTAACTTTTGATCCAAACAATCTTGTACTCACCGCGGGTGCTACCTCTGCCAATGAAACTCTAATGTTTTGCCTTGCTGGTCCCGGCGACGCTTTCCTTGTTCCCACACCATATTATCCAGGGTGAGTTCATGTTTAACGCACTCTTGGAGTAAAAACAATCAACTTGGTCATGTTAACTATATTTATAACACAAAATATAAAAAAAAGTTATACGAAGAACTTTTAATCAGTATATTACTTCGGTGTAAAGAAAATTAAACTCATCAAAACTATCTTCTTATGATAGGTTCGATAGAGATCTCAAGTGGCGAACCGGAGCAGAGATAGTACCAATTCACTGCTCGAGCTCTAATGGTTTCAGAATCACTGTAACGGCCCTTGAAGAAGCATATCAACAAGCACAAAACCAGAACCTTAAAGTTAAAGGTATATTAGTTACAAACCCTTCAAACCCATTAGGTACATCACTTAGCTTGCATGAGCTCGACCTCCTCGTTAACTTCATCTCCTCCAAGACCATCCATCTCATTAGCGATGAAATCTATTCCGGTACGGTTTTTTCCTCACCTGGCTTCATTAGCATCATGGAGGTCTTAAAAAACAAAGATCTAATCAACACGGAAGTTGGGAAACGGGTGCACATTGTCTATAGCCTTTCAAAAGATCTTGGTTTACCGGGTTTTCGAATTGGAGCCATTTACTCCAACGATAAAATTGTGGTCTCAGCCGCAACAAAAATGTCAAGCTTCGGGTTAATTTCATCTCAAACTCAATATTTACTATCACAAATTCTATCCGATAAACAGTTTACAAGAAATTATCTATCGGAGAATCGAAGAAGGCTTAAACAAAGACATGAAATGCTCGAAATTGCCTTACAAAAAAACGGTATCAAATGTCTGAAAAGCAATGCCGGTTTGTTTAGTTGGGTTGATATGAGAGGCCTTTTGAGTTCACAAACATTTGAAGGGGAGATGGAGTTATGGAAGAAGATTGTGTATGAAGTAGGGTTAAACATATCTCCCGGTTCATCGTGTCATTGTAGCGAACCTGGTTGGTTTAGGGTTTGCTTTGCAAATATGTCTAAAGAAACCCTAGATCTCGCCATGCAACGTTTGAGTTCGTTTGTAAACTCCATGGCTAAGACAAAAGATCAAATCCGTCGCCTGAACACACTAAAGAAAGATTTCAGGAAAACAAAATCGTTGCCCAAGTGGGTTTTTTCGCTGTCATTCAACACCACAAGATCGGGTATGGATAGTACGTAATTGGGTCTAACGATCGATGAGACTATCCACGTCAAATAATCAGTATGTGATTTTTTGTTGTGATTGGACTTTTTTTCTCAATATATGTTGTATTGAGTTCCTTAATGTTTTTGCCTATATGTTGGGGTTTTATTTATGCAGAAACTGCACTCGATGTATTTGTATATCGTATTAATAATGATTTCTTCTTGTCGAAATGACTATGTTTCAATTCTGATTATCTAATAATTGACTATTCAGTTTCGCCGATCCAAAGTATTAATAGCATGCAAATTGTTCAAGTATTCATTGCTGGATATATAATTTTGAGCATGCATGTTTTATAGGCATGTTAAACTTGAGTGTAGCAATTCACTCTAAATTAAGTACGTAGTACAAGATTATCAATAAACATGTTTGGTATAGAAAAAGATTGTGTTGATTTCAGATAGTGGGATGTTTTAGGGTATATTAGGTGTTCACTTATGCAGGTTTGGTGTTTCATAATGTGTTTGTATTTCTTAGATCACGGCTATAACTTTATTTCGTGTCATTCAGACAGAAGTTCGTCGTTTGAGGTCAATTATGTTAGGTCAATATATAGACTTTTGCATATAAAATGTGGTACTTGTATTTTTTAGGAGAATACGCGGCTAACAGCTACTGCTGGATCCTACCAACGCACCTGATAAGTGTTGCATATTTTTTTATCAATTTTTTAAATTCATCAATCACTAACTAAGCATACAATTCATTTTTTCTTCGTTAAATTCATCTAACAAACCATTTTATCTTTCTTTTCCTATTCTTTATGTTCAACTTTTAAAACCGCATTGTGTATGTATAGTACTGTTGAATTTGCAATAGATGATAATGCATTCGTAATAATTTCGTAATACATTTGTCGGCTGTAATGATACATACAAAAAGTGATTTTAAAGTTTAGTACAAAATGTAGAAAAAGAAATTGAGTCTAAAAAAAAATTTGTTAGATACATTTACAAGGATATCTTTTTTCTATACTATATCAACGAGGTCTTTCACCTGCGCTCCGCTGTCAAGCGCGATACTTTACATTAAATTATATTAAACGGAGTTGTTCGTTAATGATGGATGTTTTAACAGTGGGTAAAACAAAGGGACTATTTACGTAAATTTTCACGGATCGATTCTGCAGTGACAGGTAAACATAATGGTCTTTTTCTGTACATTTTTGTTAAAATATCAGTCATTAAGGACTAACTTTGCAACGGAACAATAACCCAATGACTATTTCCGTATAGTATTTACTCGAGGTTGGTTCATTAGGGACTAACTTTGCAAAGTACCGATAACCCAATGACGTTTTGTTAAAATGTCAGTCATCATGAACTAACTTTGCAACGGACCGATAACCCCAAGAATTATATCCGTACATTTTTTCCTTGGGTTTGGTGAAAATTTTGCAAATCCCAAGACGTACTGCTAAATGTTATATAGTAATAAAATAATTAACCTCTATTCTTTTTTTCACATTTGTTGACACACGAGTTGGAATTTAACCCGCACGTTGCGTCAAGGGCTAATTTGTTAGTGCGACATGTTTTTTTCTTACTATGTTGTTTAAGGGGTTTTAACGTGTTAAAAGTCCAGCGACCTTGTAGTTAATTCCTCAACGACTGATGCAGATTTAGTCAAAGTCAAAATGCATAGTCATAGTCAAGACATTGACTTTCCCTTTTTTGATTTAAGTATTCTCGTTTGACAATAAACTTTGATTAGAAAGGTATTTAACTTCTAATCAATTATAAATTTAGGAAAAGGAAAGTCAAGTCAATCTTTATTTAGTTTGATTCTAGTTTTCCTATAAATATCGGGTCTTTTTCTTTGTATTGAGATATCTTTTGAGTTTTGATAATAAAAGCTTTTACTTTGATCGAGTTCTATCGATAAAATTGTTCTTTTAATTCGTATGTTGTTCGGCCGTTAAGATCCGCATCATTTGGTATCAGAGCTAAGGTACTAATGGTCGAATGGAATCGTGGAGAGCATCTAATTCTTCGGACGAGACAACAAACCAGATCCACGTGACATGAAGATCGCAAGCCTCAAGCAACGGATTCAAGAATTCGAGCGCCGACAGGAGAACACCAAATCTAAACGGGCATAGGAAACCCTAAACATGGAAAATCCATTTTCGTATGTTTATGATTGTGGAAATCACCATGGAGGCGTTCAGAAGGAAACCTTATGTAGGCTCGGGTTACAAGTTGAGATAACCGAGTACATCGGTAAGGTCCCTTCAAACTATCATAGTTCCTTATGTAGTCTTGGGATGAGAGTTTCAAGTCCTGAGTGCATCGATAAGGCTCCATATTACCCTGGGTTTCACGGTGACTACCATGATAACCCTTTGTTGACAAAGGAAACCGAATGAAAACCTATTATCTGGGATATAGGGGATGAGAAACGGGAGTATCCTTTTGTTAACAAATATTCGAGTTTTTAAGAAGAGCTTAACATGTTGGTGGAAGAGGAATCGTGTCCTGTTTATGACACCGATAATGAGGAAGATGCAGAACCTGCTCCTAAGTATGATTCCGATAGAGATGAGCTTGTGTACGGGGATGAGGAGGTGTGTTTACCCGATGTTGGTGAGTCGTTGGTTATTCAGCGGGTTTTGAGTGTAGCGCCTTCCAAATCTATTGATGATGATTCGTGGCATTAGAATAACATTTTCCGTACCAAGTGTACTTCCAAGGGTAAGGTATGTAACATGATAATTGATGAGGGTAGTTATCAGAATGTGGTGTCGACATACATGGTTGAGAAATTGGCTTTGAAAACCGTGGATCACCCCGAGCCATACCAGTTGACTTGGCTTAAAAAAGGAAATGTCGTTAAGGTTAGTAAACATTGTTTTCTTTACTTTTCGAGTGGGAAATATTATCAAGAAGGGTATTTGAAAGCTGCACCCATTGACGATAAGTTAGGTTTTACGACAATCAAGGTTCGAGGTCGAGTCCTTACAAAGAAAGGGAATTTGATGCAGGGATACAAATTTGGATGTTACGAGTACAAGGGACGAGTGAGACAAACTAGAGGATGAGTTTTTTCTCAAGCGGGGGAGGATGATGCAGATTTAGTCAAAGTCAAAATGCATAGTCATAGTCAAGACATTGACTTTCCCTTTTTTATTTAAGTATTATCGTTTGACAATTAACTTTGATTAGGAAAGTATTTCATTTCTAATCAATTATTAATTTAGGAAAAGGAAAGTCAAATCAATCTTTATTTAGTTTGATTCTAGTTGTTCTATAAATATCGGGTCTTTTTCTTTGTATTGAGGTATCTTTTGAGTTTTGATAATAAAAGCTTTTGCTTTGATCGAGTTCTATTGATAAAATTGTTTTTTTAATTAGTATGTTGTTCGGCCGTTAAGATCCGCATCAACGACTCTTCTACTAAAAGCCACATGAGGAATATATTAGACAATATGAAATAAGATAAGTAAATGTTGTTCACTAAGTATGGGAAGTACCTCAGGTTATCAAGCATCATTTTCATTGTGTTAACTCTATTATGGTTGAACATATTAGGGACACTATCAAACTTTTTGTTGTAATTTGAAACGTATATATAAACATGTCACATGTATGTAAAATGTACAGAGGAAAACTTAAATTAATATGAGTTCCCATTTAGTTATTTTCTAGGAACTCCTACAAACAGTTGGTATAATGTATTACACGGCGGGCTGAAAACAAAGCCAAACATCAAATTACATGCATTAGACATGTTTATACATTTGCTCATTTTGTAAATATAATCTAACATGTTTTTTTGTACACTGGTTTTAATTACCTCAGTTCAAATATACAAATATCATATAAACTTTAAAACCGGTTATCTATTGAGTCAAAACAAAATTATCACTTAAGCAGTCTTAATAAGCATTCCCAAACACCCTCTTCGAATCATAAAGACAAAAGCATTTAGACTTATCATAAATTTACCTGAAATAAAAGCTGTCGGCCCCAATCAATTGTTCAATTACTCATCCCCACTACATCCACAAAACCCTCACCTTCACCCTTATTAAACCATGGTTGTTAAGATCCCGATCCTAATCTTAGGATCTTACGATTTTATGATACTGCAAAGCAAAAACGATCCGGATCCTACATAGGATCTTTACATGCTTAAGATCTTATAGCATCCCGATCTTGACCATAGGATCTTAAGATCTACTCCGATCTGATCTTGCTTTTCTCGAACCACAAACAAAAAACTACAAATTTATGAGTTGTATTTCGTAAAATTTAAAAAACTACATGTTAATCTTTTTAAATATTTCATAATCATAACTTAGGACAACATTTTTATAAAACATTCATATAACTTTGTGTTTATGGTATGTAACAATTTATAGATTTTTATAATATTACAAAGACTATTAAGACAATGACATTATAGTAGGATCTTACGATCCCGATCCGACTTTACGATCCCGATCCGACTTTACGATCTCGATCTTTCAAAGACGAAAACGATCTTGGGTAGGATCCCGATCTTGAAAATAATGCATTAAACGGCATAGACGAGAAGACAGATCGATATGAATTTAAAGTACGAACTTTCTGAAGAAAAAAATTAACATATAATAAAAATAAATTTTTGTCCCTAAAAAGAAAACCGAATCTAATAAAAGCACATACCTTCAAGCACCGATAAATCCAGGAAAACTGGTTCTATAATTTGTGTTACCCGGGATTTGTGTGAAGGCTGATAATGGAACTCCTGGCCTCGAATTATAGAACTGAATAAAAGCATATTTATGCAGAAGATGAGAGGATACCTCTGGAGATGGTACTACTGGACCTCGAGAGGTGGAAAGTGGGATCTGGAAGACGGTAAGAAGGGGGTGGGATATACTATTTGTTTATAGGTTTTTGCTTATCAACAACCCAAATAAGTAGCAGGCCAAAAGAAAAGCAGTCAGGCAGCCCAAAAAAGGAAGCGGGAGCCCGTTGTAATTTTGTCTTCACTCGACATGCGCCATAGTATATAGAGTAATTTTCAAAAACTCAAATTATTCACGCTTGAGTTATCAATCACACTTGTTTTGTAAGTTTTATAAACCGACCTCACTACATCAGAACTAGTAAATTATTCACATATCATTATGTTAGTGCAAATATTACGATATTTAATCTATACGATCTTTTTATGTTTTGGTGATGACAAACATGTGACTTGTAATACGTAACGTAAAGTGCGCAAGTTACTCATAATCACAAATCATCAATTCATACATTCATCTACATCTCTTGACGTCTCAAGTATGCATCAACACCGACATTTGTTTGCACCCGACATAAATCACATAAGGTATGTACAAACAACATTAAACTTGTAGGATGATCAAAGAAATAAGTTTTTGTCTTAAACTTTATATTTTTATAAATATAACAAAACTATTTCTCAAAAATTATTTAGACAAATTATTTTTGAATTATAAAGAAATGTTTTATTTGATAATTATTTTGAATTTCAAAATCTGATCATTTCCCTCCTAAAACAAGTGTCACTTTCACCACAAAAAGACAAATACAGGAGCGTTTATCCGGGCGGTCCCTTAAATAGGTCGGCGGCCCCCTTAAATACCAACGGCCCCTAATATATCTGGGACCGCCGTTTTATGACAGGCTATTTTTCAGCTCAAATAAATAGTGGGTCACCTCTAAGTATTTTCATAACCGTTTTGCACAATTTTCTTTCAGTTCTTTTTCTCTCTAGATCTCACTAAAGCTCTCTAAATCTTTGATCATTCAACTTGGTTAATCTTTTTTAAATGTGATCAAATCTTCTATCATTTCCTTCTTTCCTCAAGTGCAAGAGAAGAACTTCGGTCTCCTAAGTTATCTAGTCTAGTTAGTCCATTTGTAACATTTGTTACATATAAATCGCGTCCTATGCTTTAATTTTTATATGGTAGATCTAAATGATGATATAAATACTTGGATGGTTGAATGTGGTTTGGTTTTTGTATTTTAGGCCTTAAAATACATTGGTGAAGTAGTAGATTGTCTAGCTAAGATTATGGACTCTCTATTTAGCTTAGTATCGAAAAATCTTTGTAAGAGATGCGGTATTTGTGTAGGCTCATAAAACACTAAGGTTTGTTATGTTGGCCATAAAACATAACAGGGTTTGGTTGTACCCAAGAAGAACACTCACATCCTAGCTTAGGTGTCGAAAAATAATGTAAGTCAACGCTATAAAGGTTTCCACCTGCTGAAAGGGACTTGTTTGAATTATGAAGAACTCTCGAATTGGATACACAAGAAGTGGAGTATGGTCGAATAGGAAAGGCTTCATTACCGAAACCACGATAAATCACCGTGTCGTTTTGCATTTTTCTTTTACCTTTCCTTTATTTTAATTCTTTACATTTACCGCATTTACTTTATACTTGCCTTGTGCTCAGATTGTGTGCATGGATAGTGTGATATCTTGTTAGTTAAGTTTGTGTAGCTCTTTGTGCTAAATATTGTGAGTGTTAATATATTGTTAGAATATGCGTTAGCTATTGTAAACATATTATCGACACTTCTCATATTGCGTCAAACTTGATCAGTGAAATGATACAAAAGATTTAAAGTTTTTAAAAGGAACCGTATTTACCCCTCTACGGTTTCCACAATTGGTTTTTAAAACCAATTGTTTTTAAAATAGAGTACGATCCATGTATTAAATTACCCATGAAGGGGGGATTAAATATTAAAAGTGTTGTGTTGCTTGATTCGTACTAATTTTGTTGTTAGATATACTTTGTATAATAGCTTGAAGGAAAATATTCTAAAAAGAGTTTAGAAATGTCAATACATATTTTCTAGTCGTAAGAGTAGAAATGGCGTCTAAAACACGTATATCATGTGCTGAAATAACTTTTTGAAGTCCTACGTCCTTACATTAAGTCACTAAATGATTTTATACTAAAACGTGTTTTTGGGTCTCTAGTACTGGTGGCGGTCTCATAAATGTCTGGGTGGCCCCCTAATATATCTGGGGGTCATCACCTTTATGGGGGCCGCCTGTTTGTTTCAGCAGAATTTAGCAAACTTTGAAAAACCATATAAAATCAATCGTAAGTCCGCAGAAGTCGTGCCACCCGGCATTTCAAAGATAATTAAGTCTATTTTCATTTAAAAATACTTACAAGTCTTCATTCTAAGCTTAAATAAGTCAGAAATGCAAAATACTACATAGTGGTCAAAACGTTATGTTTCGTTTTAACGTAAAACTTGTATTTTATATTTTCCTTTGAGTCGGGCATTTTTAATTGATATATATTTGAAAAATAGTGTATTTGTCCTTTCAAAATATTGATCTTAATTAATTCTTGAAATGGGGAGGAAACTATTTTATTTTCCAAATCAAGCTAAGTATACATCGTTATATCTAATACACAAAACAACGACGAATATCTTTATGTGCATGCTAAATAATTATGTGTATTTACTTGTATCGTAATTTTGATAATAGATATTATTAACTGAGCATTGATACTTATAATTGAGCTACTTATTTATCTAAACACATATGCCATGTACACTATTTATTTGTTAATAGTTTTTCGGATTACGCCTAATAGAAATTATGCTAGATTTCTTGCGTTAAGTTGCGAAATTGTTTGTGCATTCCTTTTAGGCATAGATGGCTATATTTACCAATGTTACATAAACATCTTATAAATCATTTTGAAGTCTAGTAACCTTCTTAGGATTGAGAGTTCAATAGTGTGTCAAGTATGTTGGAAAATATTGTCATAGGATAAACATTAAAACCCGTCACTAAAATTCCCAACATGTTAACTCTCTTCCAACATGATGTCTAAATCTTTTCATCGTCTTACTTTATTTGACCTTGGGTTGGTTAAACAAAAGAAAATATCATATTAATACATTATTATTTAAGTAAAAGAAATTGTATTTTTTTTTGTTAAACTTTGTTTGTGCTTGCATTGTTTTAACACACACACATGATTATATTTTTTTTAACATATAGTATTTTACAAAGGTGTGTGTTGTATTAAAATGATTAAAAAAATCATTCATATACTAATAGAATGTTAAAAACTATGCATGCAATGCATAACAACAAATAGTTTTTCGCACAAACAAAATATATGACTATCTTGAAGTAAGAAATTAACTAGTCATTATTCATTAACCTCACACTTACAACTAGTCTTAGGATAATAGAAGACACTATAAAATCTTTATTTGTCTTCTTTTAAAAGAGTGTTCGTGAGGGTCAAGAAAGATTTCGAATATATATCGATTCATTATTCAAATTATGATTGATATTATTATCGAATCTAATTGACAAGTTTTTGAGTATGGACAAGAAATCGAATTCTTATTTGTTTAGCTTTAAGATTATATCAAAATGTAACAAGAGATATTATCTTAAACCTACATACTCAATCACACTCGATTGATATGAAAATAACGACATCCTTTTCCAAGACGATAAGAATATGCATCGGATCATAACTCACACTTGTGTAAATGATGTTATATTGAGTCTACTTGTCCAATAGTTGTGTTCTAAATATTTGGCAAATATATGCATACAATACACAATGAAGTAGGATTGACGACTTGAATGTTTCATCCGAAATACTCAAGTAATTTACCTTGCACTGTGTTTGGTAAAGTCGTCATTTCTGAAAAGCCAAACATGAGCAAACGCACAACATATGTAACTTTGCTTAAACAATTCAAAAGCACAACTCAAAACTCAAATTCTCTTCTCATCAAAACTTTCTCTTACTTTACCAAATAAGTATTATATTTCTTCTTCACCAAATAAGAAACTTTTAACCATCTAAGGTTAGTACTAGGAATAATTGAACATATTTCATAAACCATTAATTGTCTTCTTTCATAAGTTGATCGTAAATGATTTCGAATATGAAGATGATTATTATTCAAACGATATTCAATCTAATTATAAAATTAGAATATGAACATGAAATCAAGACTATGATTTATCTAGATCACGGAAATATAAATCAAATGACCATAGATATTTTTTCGAGTTTACATGTTTAACCATCCTCGGTTATTACATGAAATCACAAAGTCGATTGTAAGACAACAAGATTAGTCATCAAATTGCAAGTCACACTTGCAATGAAGATATCTCATTGAGTCTAAAGTGTTCATATATTTATGTTATTAGCAATGGTCAAATTATACATGCTAAACTTATCACACTCTAAGTATGATTGACTACTTATAAATTTCCATCGATAAACTTTTAAGTACTCCAACTTGATAAGCAAGTCTTGGATGTCATTTCCGAAAACTCAAACCAAGAACCCTTATAACTTATATAAGCTTCTCCTAAGTCAACACCATCTCCTAAATAGTAAGAAAATGATCCTTGCCTAAAATTTGGCACCTACACGGATCGATGATTCATAAGTTCTAGATTCATCTTTGGTTTAGGTGGATCCGCTCTATGGCATCTGATTTAATCATCTTCCTTTTGTCAATCTCTTGTTTAAAAAGTCCAACATACATGTAACTAAACTTTACTTAATCATCATTATTTCTACAAAGAAATATTCACAAGATCTATTAGGGTAAATAACCTTAATTTGATTTCTTTCATATAAGACATGCAAATGTGCATTCTTTGAACACTCTCATATAAGCTAATACACATTATCACTCTTAAGCATACTCTTAGGTCCTAGATGACTCATTCTTTCTTATACCTACAACAACTTGTTTGCTCTCTCGTTCAACCTTAGAACTCCACACATCTTGATTAGGATTATGTGAACCGAAATTAAAGCATGTTAGTTGAGTCATATTAGGCCTTTAAAAAGACAATACAAATTTTATCTTTACGGAAAATATAGGAATTATATTTTATCTAACATGAGAATGACTATAGGATAACCTATTGCACTAGAAATTTAATTTGACCTAACGATTGAATTGCTTCTAAGAGTGAAGCTGGGTTCGTGGTATAACCCGTAAAAATGGTCGTGTTTACCCTAAATTGAGCACCACTAGTGATAGTCTCATATTTATTCTCTAATTTGATTAAATGGATCTTCCTAAATATGCCTAATGATAGTCTACATTGATAGACATTGTATCTCATTAGGAGTGCACACTAAGCAAGTAGAAATTAGGTTCCTCCTTAGTTAATCTAGACTACTTGCACCTCACATATGTGCTTTGAAGTTTCAAGATGATAACTTGCTCTCATGTAATGCAATTATATGCCTTCATGTTTATCTAGAGGCTTGACGTTTATTTACTTAGCTAATAAATGCATGAAATTGTAAAGGTGTATTGTTTTCTTCTAGAAATTTAATAAAATATCTCTTAGATTTATCTAGATAACACATGCTACCTAACTGCATAAATCTAAGATGTTTACTGAGATTGCATTAAAATTATCATGTTTTTTTGTACAGCGTCTCTTACATGACTTACCGTGTAAATTGTGCACCTACACTATTCCACTTATGATGTATACCAACAAACTATTAGATGTTATTTATCTTACACATTAATCTCGAGATTATTGGTTAATAGCAGCTTAATAAACATGCATGTTTACATCTATATGTCTTATGCATCTATGTATATATTTTCTCACACTAGAATACCTTTCTTCGCGTCCGTGTCACAAATCTAAAAAGTCAAAAGAGTCATAGAATGGTCTTAAATCTCCTTGAGTCTTCATTCATACCTTCCCTTAATCATCATCTCCCTTTCCTCCAAATAATCCACTCTTTGTCACGGAAAAGTTAGATGCAAATCTAATACCTTCAAGTAGGTTTGACACCATAAATATTTCATCCGTAAATATTCAAGTACTTTAACTTGCGATCACAAACAGTTAAATGTCATATCCGAAAAAGCCCTATTCAAGCCTTTTAAAAACAACATAATTAAACACTCTCTTTCTCTTGGATGACAACATTCTTTCTCTTTCGACAAACAATTCTTTCTCCTCGACGAAAACCACTCATTCTCTTCGATGAAAACACGCCTTCTCTCAACGAAAAACACTCTTGTCTTCGATCACACCTTACCTTCTCACTCAACCACCCTCTATAAAAAAAAAAAAAAAAAAATTGTAAGGAATGAAAAAGAAAAAAGAAAAGGGATGTATGAAAAGTCATACTATTCTCTTCTAACAACCATAAGATGGCGCGCTAATCTCTTCCCCACTATTTCCGCTACCACCTTTAAGACAACCGTATACCTCGTCGTGTGATTGTTCTATGAACATTCGCAATGCTCGAGAAGAGCTACATAACTTTGTGAGTAGTATCTTCTTCTACACGCTAACCACCATCCGTCGTTGACATCTGCGTCAAGATCGTCGTCCTCTATCTTGTTTGTTTCTCCTCTTTCATTTTATTTCTCTTCTTCGCTGACGAAACCACCAAGACCTCACACATTCTCCTTTGGACAATTCCAAAAGGATACACAGCATCGTAAAGGTTACGTCTGAAATAACATCGCCGACATGTTTTTCTTTACCCTCAGTGTGAATCGTTAATTCTCTTCATCTAGGTTTAAGGAATCTGCGATCGAACCATTCCAAACATCATCCTCGTTCTTCTTCGTCTAGTCTCGATTCTACACGTGCGTGTCCTTGACACACATAATTAATTCATCCGAAAATTTCTAAGCCATTTTTACTTGGCATAATGCAAATTAAAAGTCAATCCCTTCAAAAACATCTCGTCAAAACCAAGACCCTCTCACTGCGTTGCTGCTCCGGCGCCCCCAAAAACTATGCTAGCCGGCCCATATTGTCCCACCCCCCCTGGGACCGCCGACAGCAGGCTTGTAATATCATTCATCATTTTCTAAATCCAAAACCAAACACTTCCCATCCTTTGCTACGAGCTGACGTCTACTCTACACCCAAATCTATGCCCAATATCTCTCCATAGATCAATGGGTCATCCTCGTATCCTAACACTCATAAGCATCGTTGCTTATGTTGTCAAGAGTCAAGTGAATTTCATAATAAAATGTGTCTCATTATCAAACACATTCCTTACAATCGATACACTTATAATACATCACTTCACAATAAATCCCCTCACATATAAATCTTGGTCCTCACATCTTGCAACGTCTTCTCTCACCTCAAATGGCCTTTTCACTTCTAAATCGTTCTTCTCACCTTCAATAGTCTTCTCACTTCTAGTAGTCGTTTCACTTCTAATCGTCTTTCAAATCTTGGTCCTCACATCTCACATACGTCTTTTCTCAATTCTAATAGTTTCTTCTCTTCTATGCGGTTCTTCTCTCTTCTAAATGTTTCTTCTCTCTTTTAATAGTCTTGTTACTATTAAATTTCCTCCTATATTTCTTGATAACTTAATTATTTCATCTGAAATATTTAAGTAATTTGTGTAATGCAAATGTCACTCCTTCACTAAACTTTCCACTTTCTAGAAAGTGAAGAACATAAAGAAGATATTCAATATTCAAGTATTATTGAGTCACCACATTGTTGAGTCTCTCATTATTCTTCCACCATAAAAGAACTACCACCTCATTATACATCCCACTTTATTCCTCAACATTGTCAACCAACAAAACACCAAACAAACATTTGAATTCCTAATCATCCACCTTTGTCTCGATAGGATCATTTGCACATCAATTGTTAGTGCAAATGATATATCAATCATTTATGACAACCTCTTGTCAACACCTTCCTTCTTTTGTCTCACTAATCCTTCCACCTTTTGTTAGCTCTATGGAATCTTTTTCATTCTCATCCAAGAGCATATCGTCCCCATCCTCGTCTTATCTTTCTTTTTATCCTTTTAAAGTATATATTTTGGCATATCTCGCCAAGATATTAAGTGTCATTAGTCTCCCTTTAAGAAGTTATTCTCATCATATTTGTGTGTCAACCATTATTAAAAGTCGGTTGAGTCTTAATCCGTAAACATACGTCTCGATTCTTTCATTATTTAGATTGTTGATTGCATGTGTCTAGTTTCTAAATCCCTTTTAACATGTCAT
>BQNB010131426.1:0-14030 GCA_026074375.1 Tanacetum coccineum
AACACCGCATCGTTTGCCTTGACGTAGTTTTCAAAATCCATTTTCGAAACACCTTGGATTTGGGGCGTAGGAGCTTGATAAGGTGGAATTTGGTAAACTGGTGGTTGATTGGTTGGTGTTTGAAAAACTTGACCTTGATTGTTTTGATGGTTTTGATTGAAATTGTTTCCACGGTTTTGATTCGAATTGAAATTGTTTCCTTGATAACGGCTTTGGTTTCCTTGGTTATTTTGAACATTAAAACCGGGTGGTCTCATTTGATTTGCCAAATTAGGAGGATTCCTTTGAACAAAGTTGCCAACGGCGGCGGTTTGTTGGAATTGATGAATGTTATCATGAAAAATGGGAAAATCGTTCCTTGTTAATGGACAATTGTTGAAGTTATGATTTGCACCACACGTAACACAAACTTCCTCAACTGCTTTGACGGTAGCAGGAGTCGATTGTTTTTCACTAATCGCTTTCTCTAAACGGCTCATTCGAATATTCATTTTGTCTTCAAGAGAAGCGGCGAGTTGTTGAAATTCAAAAGAATTAGAAGGTGTAGAAGTAGAAAGAGGAGCATTCGTACTCACTCTTGGTTCAATTGCACGACTTCTTGAATAACGAACCTTAGATTTACTCTCAATAATGGCTAAACCATCACGAGGCATCTTATCTAGAAAATTTCCACCCGCGGCGGAATCTAAAGCATCTTGATCATTGGTATTCAAGGAATTGTAGAACGTATCAAGTTGATGTAATTCCGAGAAACCATGATGAGGACATTGACGAAGAAGTTCTTTGAAACGTTCCCATGCTTCGTTGAAGGTTTCATTCGGTTCTTGGTAGAAAGTAGTGATTTTGTTTCGAAGGTAAGTTGTTTTCGAAGGTGGAAAGAATTGGTTTATGAATTTCGAGACAAGATCATCCCACGTTAGAATCGATCGAGGTGGTTCCTTATCTAGCCAAATCCGGGCTTCACCTTCGAGAGAGAAAGGAAAAAGCAAAAGCTTAATCGAAGTATTCGGAACTTCGGGATGTCTAAACGTAGAAGTAACCTTGTTGAAAAATCGAAGATGATTATGAGGGTCTTGTTTACCCGTAAATTGATTACTTTGAACAAGATTAATCAAAGTTTGTTTAAGCTCAAAATTGTTTGCATTTATCGGTGGAACAACAATTGCATCTTCGTATCCCTCGATGGGAGCTTGTAACATTCCATGTTACGATTGTCGAGCCATGGAAAACTCAGGTCCTCAAACAATAACGTTGTTATTTGTTGTTGTCGACGATTTCGATTCGGTTTGGAGGATCGATGTGCGCATGCACTAAAGAAATTAAAAAGTAAATAAAAATTACACTAATTTTTTTTTTTGGATTTTTGAAAATGTGAATTTTTTTTTAACAATCTATTTTAAACGGATACACGGAAGACAACTTAAACCAAATAATCGAATTACTTCACGGTAACTCTTAAAAATTGCTTCTTAAGATGTGTCGGTACCTCCTGTAAGACACAACTGAAGTTTTAAAATCTTGGTTCGATTTGGAAACTTTTTAAGTTCACCGGAAAAATTATTTATGATAATACCTCGATTGAGAGTATTATATGTTGGTGTTCGTTTACCAACTTTGTGTATTTTATTTTATTTTTTTACGGACAATTTTTTTTTATTATTTTTTATATAATAACTATACTAAAAAGAAAAAGTAAATATTTTTTATTTTTATATTTTTTATTTTTTTGGATTTTTGAAATATTTAACAAAAATGAAACTTTGAGGGAGACAAAAGGATCTTCAACCAAATCAAACAAACGTAAACGTTGGAATCTTTAACACAAGTCCCCGGCAACGGCGCCAAAAATTTGATACGCAATCAAATGTATGATATAATATTCCAAAAGAGTAATAAAGAGCTTTCCTAAAGTCTCCCTTAAGAAAAGCTCACTCTAAAAGATATATATAATATATAATACGTATATTTAACCGGATGTATGAATCACCGGGTCGTTTCACCAAACGACTTGTGAAATTTAAACCACGTTTTAGCTCGCGATTATTGATTTGGTGAGAGAAAAACATTTTGAGTCTGGTAGGGGATCTATATCTACAAATAAAAAGCAACATTAAGATGAAACAATTAAAAGCAATTAAACACTTAAACAATTAACGGGAAACAAATAAAACGCGACAAATAAGCAAATACACTAAAATTAACTCCTAAAAATGAAAACTAAATTTCTAAACCTAAGATAGGGTAAAAGAAAATTTTAAGAAAAAAAAATATTTTTTTATATTATTTTTTGAATTTTTTATAAATTAAAAACTAATTAAATCTATTTAAATCTTAAAAAATAGCAAATTAAGTCCTAAAAATTGAGAAAAATGATTTTTAAACTTAGAAAAGTCTAAAATAACATAAAAACTCAGAAAACTATTTTTAACTATTTTTAAAATTAAAATCCTATTTTTAAAATTAAAATTAAAAGCCTAAAAATGAAAATAAAAATCTAAAAGAGGTGAAAATGATTTTAATGATTGTAAAACTAAAAGTATTTATCCTAATGCTAAAAACTATTTTTTTGTATTTTTATAAAACTTTTTTCTATTTTTTATCTATTTTCTAAAATTTAAACTTACGGAAAATTATAAAAATTAGAATACTAAATGGAAAAATCTTAAAAAGTCATAAAAAGTCCTAATTATGACAAAGAACAAGAGAAAAATGCTAATAACTAAACAGCTTAAAGAAAAAGCCCTGAAATAAGCTAAATAAGCCTCGAAGAGCTTATGGGCTAAAGGCCCAAAGAAAAGGGTAAAAGGATTGTGTGTTCAATAGCTCACAGATGAGCTATTGAAGCACAATGGTAAAACGTATGCACTATAAGCAAGAGGTCTTGGGTTCGAGGTCTGGCAACCCCACTTTTTGCTATTTTTTTTATTTTTCACTTTTTGCAAAAACTAAGAGTTGGAACTTAAAAAGGACACAATTATAAGCACTTTTAATAAATGGAGCATAAGCTCAAAGTGAGAAATAAGCTTTTTAAAATCCTATGAAACCAACAGATCAGTAAGTAGGCTTCCACGATCATCTCCAACATCCTCACCATGTCACCTTCATCTCCTCACCATCCTCGCCACCACTGTGACTACACCACTACAATCATCTCCCACCGCCACACCTCACACCCCACATCACCATCGTCACCCTCGCTGCCGCCACACCACAAACCGCCACAGCCACCCTCACCACTACCTTTATCTTTTCTTTTATTTTTAGTTTGGATGGTATTATTGTTGTAGTTGTTTTTTTTTTATAACCCGTAAAGGGTGTTTGTTTTAGCGTTTTAACAGCCCCGAAGGGGTGTTCTTGTTGTGTTTTAACAGCCGCATAGGCTGCCACCGTAGGGTGCGTTTGGTTGGTCGGGACAGCCCCTAAGGGGTGTTTGTTTCCGCGTTTAAAACAGCCCACTTAGGGCGTTTGGCTGTAAAACGACCCAACAGGGTGCGTTGGGTTTTTCACACCACATCGGGTGCAGTTGGTTTTGTAAAAGTCCGCACAAGGGTGCGTTTGGGTTTAAAAATGTATAGGGTGCATTTGTGTTGTTTTAACAACTATAGAGTGTGTTTGTTTGACTGTAAAACAGCCCCGAAGGGCGTGTTTGGATTTGTGTAAAACTGCCCAAAAGGGGCGTTTGGCTCTTGGGTTAACCGCCCCAACATGGGCGTTTGGTTCGCTGTCTAACCGCCCCTAAGGGTGCGTTTGGGACAGCAGTCCCCACTAAGGGGTATATTTGGTTTTGCTTATATTAAAATATGCGGATCTCGATTAGATGTAAATTGAAACGTACAAATATATTGTAATATTGATTGTTTTGAAAGTGGAAAATGTTGAATTTTGTAAAAAATGGAAACGTCATACAAACGGCAAAGTCATGCCGAAAATTTCTAAAAATCTTTCTACTTAGTAAATTTTTATTAAAGTTATACTATTTTAGAAACCCGATAAAATGACAAAGTTATATAGTTTTTAAGATTTTTAATAAGTAGTTACACAATAACGCGACAACAAACGAAAACTATACTTTTACAACGATACAACTAGTTTACTTAAAACGTGTAACGAAATAATAAATTATAAAATATTATTTTATAATTCCCAACAATAACTTTTGTAAAACCTTTTAAAGCGTCGTTTAACAAATAAGTAGCTTTAAAACGTGTATTTACTTTTACGCAAGAACTTTTTGTTAATTTAATTGGTGACTTTTGAAAAAGTGTCGAATTATATTATTACCATTATTTTAATCACGTTTCTTATATAACACTTGTAAAGTATTATATATTGCGACTTATTCATTTGGTTGTTTGTCTTTATTATATAATTCACCATATGAATTATATAATTGTTTATTTTATATGTAATATATACGGGATATATGACATATTTTGCGTGTGTTTTTCGATTTATTTTATTTAACCAACCACCAAACTCATCCGACTTGTAATCCCAAACCCTTATCAACGAGTCGCGTTGATGTACTCATCCATCGGTAAACCCCCATCGGTAAAACCCCAAATTCATCATCCCCTAAGCTTAGGGAGATTTAGCGTTAGTTAAGTGTCATCTACTTGGTCGGCGATTAAGTTCTCCGTTTGTGCTGTGTTTATATTTGCATTTCTGCTGAGTTGCTCTGACAACAATCAAGGGTGTGTTCAATAGCCCCACGTTTTACTCGTTTTATATTTCCTTATTTATTTTGGGGTGAGAGACATGTTTGTTTAAACTTGATTACTTCACTGAATTTCAACACTCGACACGGTTGTTACAACTGGTTTCATGATTGATAACACACTCGTTTTTACTTTTGGATTAAGTTACTTTTAAGCTTTTACAAAAAACGTTGGTTGTTTTTACTGGACAAAGTACTTGCGTGAGATATCCTTGTTTACAGTGTTTGCCTAAGTTAAACGGTGTTAGACAACTTCTGCCCATTATCATGAACTCGTCAATTTCGTGACGGAGGACCGGTCGAGGGAGCGCGAGTGTTATAAATTAGATCTATTGGGACTAATTTTCCTATCGGGTGAGTAGCGCTCATTACCACGGGGTGCCCGAAAAACGGAATATTTACTCCATGTCGAATTAAGTGAAGTTAGTCTTGGTCAGATACTGGGGGCTTGTTTCAACCTAGCAATGTATGCTATAAGTAAATCGCTTCGGTGTCATGAGCTTTAGCGCAAAAAACGTATATACCTTTTTATGTGATGTAGTATTTGTTATATCTGTCGCATGTGCTTTGTACGTGAAGTTATATTCCTATAGCTGTCACGTGTCGTATGTAAACTGTGGTCCTCATCACTTGAATTGGAATGTTTTGAGTTATTTAATGTTTTTCGTAATTATTGAGTGAAGCTGTATTCACTAATCGTTTTTGGTCCTCTTATCTGTTTTTACTTAAAAACCTAGATTCACTCAACTTCTATGTTGACCGTTTTTAGCATGTTTTTCTCAGTGCTTAGCTTTGGATTCTGATGTGCTATGTGGAGCTCTACTGTGCAAAATATGATACTTTTCTAAGATTATCAAATATCATACTCGTTGTCTCTTTTGAAAACACCAAATTTTGCTTCAGCCTACATTTTTACTTAGGCTTCCTGCAAATGTTTAATTTCTTTTAAATTATGTAAAATTATTTAATTTTAAACATGCAAAGTGTTATGATTTTCAAAATGTCCATTAGTGGTCGTTCTCTTCGTGCATGTGTTCGGATTTATGATGACGTCACGCCCTCGGACACGTATTCCGTCCAGGCCCCGTCTGGGGGTGTGACAGTATGAATTATCAAAACATAAACAAGCATCCGAATAATTAAACATTGAATTCATCATTATCATATTCATAAGCAAAATACTAAGGCTTGTTCATATCATCATCCATATTAGCCCAAATAAATATAAACGACTACTCCATATTCATAGTAATCAAATCTCATAACATGCGTCATTAGATTCGAAAAGACATTTTTGATTCAAATAAGGGGGGATTGAAAAATACGTTTGTTTTATACGATTCCACAAGCAAAATGATATGGTTTATTACAAGAACTTTCTCGATCCAAACACTAGTTTAACTGGAGTTTCAACTAGTAACACTACTCTCCACCACCTTTAGCCTGAATTTCGTCCCCAGGTGTGATTGTAACCTGGAAATGATGAAGATTCAAAGATATTTAAGGCCTTTCCCAAGAACATTCGATGCGGTCGTTGTTAGACTTCTACACGAAGTTTTACAACTCTATAGGCAGAGCACCTAATCGTTGTAGTGGTAGTATAGGCAAGACTCGGGGGGTTGTTATCATTCACTCGAAGAATAAGTTGGGAAGGCTTGATTATGGTCTAACAGAATTCTAAGGGTTGAGAGAAGATTATTTTTGTTATGTTTTTATATTTTATGGATGAAGTAAATCATATAAGAGGAGAGGAGTTGGTTGGTTGTACCTATTAAACTAAAATAATAATCTAAATAACTAGTGATTAAAAATATACAGAAAAGGATTGTGTTTATTTAATCATGTTTTACTCTCCCTAGATTGCACATTTCCTGGTGTTGTTGCTTTGAGTTTTCACTTGTGATGATCTATGTACTTTTTCCTTAGTCGTGAACGAATTACTGAACCGACGTCTTCTTAGTATTCGTTCGGGGAACGCACAAAGCAAGGTAGTATGAAGACTATTTACAAGGCCCTAAGGGTTATACTACAGTGCATGTGAAATATTACTTAAGAGTGGATCAACCATATTTAGGGCAAGGTAGTATGAAGATCTGTTCTCCGGGGTTAAACACAATAATGTACTAAAGGCGAGTACATACAAGGCAGGCTAAGGCTTTTTGGGTGTAACGATTGGTTTTAAGGGTGACAATGCTCTTCATTAATAATCCAAAATCCACCAGAAAATTACAAGAACCGTGAAAAAGGATAGGGTCGGAGGGTTGTACTAGGGGTATCCTGCACTAATGATGAGTGCATGGCAAGGGTGTGGGATAGTTATATGATCGGTGTGACCATCATAACAATTACAGGTTTAAAACATGGGTTAATCCTAATGCCTCTTATCAAGCAAATCCTAATACTTGCTACGCGGTCTCAGGATGCATCACAATAACAAGTTCTATAATTTAATACACTACCAGTACACTCATATGAATTTTACTAACACTAGACATTCCAGAAAAGGTGACAAGGCAATGCATACATGGCCATAATGACGGAATAAACATGCACGCCTGCAGATCAACCTTAACTCGAACCGGGTAAAGATAAAATCATCTTGGGTTACCAATGATGGGTACCTGAATTCCTAAATATCTAAAGGCGGACCTTACATTTTTGAGGTGGAATTCTGAGGGTTATTGTACTAGTCATATACATTCATATCCATGAGATGCTATTAATACTTGGTTTTCGTCGGTATGTGTCGTAAAAAAATTTAAATTTGGATAAAAATCACCTTTTATGCTATGTTTCGATATATTACCCATCATTTTAAGGACAAAGCAAATGGCAAATAAAAGAATAGTTTCTAAGGCTTATTTCCCCCTACACTTAAGTTGAATATTGTCCCCAATGTTCCATAGAAGTACCCGTAAAACAAATAAAGGGAAAAGAAAACAAGGAAAAGAAACTAATACTCCCCTGGTTTGCTCAATAATGGAGAAGAAACATGCGATAACTGGTTAAATCGTCCTCCAAGAATCATCCAATGAAACTTCCTAAGAACTTCCAAGCTTCTTCTCGTCAAATATAACCTGTAATCAAAGACAAAGACAACTACACCAAGCATAAAATGTGCGATAGACAAATATACAATGTGAATTTAGGGTTGACTCGATAAAGCAGTAAGGATAGGATGAGAGAATTGTTAAACTCATTAGGTTTTGCAGGTTTGTAGCAGAAGAATACATATATTAAATGTTATGCAAGTTTTATTTTCAAAAATAATTAAAAACATTAAGTTTTCTAGACCTGGGTATTTGACGTCGTCAGGGTTTTTGTGACCCCGTCACAGGTGTCGTGGTGACGACGTCGTTTGTACATCGTGACGCCGTCTCCACGTTCTGTGAAAACGAAATTTTTGTTTTTGATGAAAAATTTCCTGCACTTGATTCCATAAGTTAGTTTCTATACAAATAGCTGCATAAAACCTGAGATTTAACAATTCAATCATATAACGAGACTTAATCTAAAAAATTTATTTAACATGTTTGAAATTGGTTCTAAAAATCGTATAAATTCCCCTATACTTATTGTTGCAAAATACCTTTGATTGAAATTAAGGCGAGGTTAAAGACAAACAAAGCATGATTACAATATAGTTCAAACACAATAAAACAAACTATAAAGAATTAAAACACACATGACACTCCTAATGTGCGAGAAAAGTAAATATTGGGTTGTCTCCCAAAAAGCGCTTGTTTTAGTTCGAGTCACGAGCCTGACTCTACCCTTATTTAACAGATAAAGGGGAAGGTTCTCCTACACTTGAGTTCAAGTGCGGGTGATAGTAATGGTACACACCATTGTTGTGAGAATGAGTCAAATGTTGAAAAAATGGTTGTTGATTTATATGCTTCAAATGGCGTGTCTTTATAATCCTAACTTTCTTTACTTCTTTTGGCCTAACGGGTGAATTAAATATTCTTCCTAAAAAAGAAACTTCCTTAGATTCTAATTCCCACTCATTTCCTATCATTTCCATGTTCGAAAAATCAAAACCTAGGGATCCACTATGTCATAATAAACCCGGTTTAAATCCATAATATTTCTTAGGGTCGCTAATGCATGGGTGATAATATCAATACATATCCTTAGGGTAGAAAGATGCCACGTGAGGTGAAGGCGGTGTATGATTGGTCAAATGATCTACTTCCTTCATCATAAAACTATCTGGACTATATGGTTTGATGGGTGGTTCGGGACCTCTTTCTTCTCCTAGACTTACATCTAAGGATGGACTATTGAGTAAAGGTTGAGGCTCCGGTCCATCAAAACTTGGAACTTTCCTAGAACTAAAAGGAGTGTTGTGATTACAATTCAAGCCTAGTTCCTCTAGTTTTGTTTTGTTCAAAGGTTCTACCTATATTAGGGTCCCTAAAGTCTTTTCTACTCCTTTCGGGTATTCCTCAAATGTGGGTAGGGTTTGTGTGGTACTCTCAGGGATTGTAACTTCTACCTTATTATCCATCGTACTTAGGCTATCTACATGCTTATCATAATCTAACTATGCCATGCACCTAGGTACATGTACCATAACCATATCATCCCCAACTATTTGAGCATTTGGATTTGCAATTGTTTCATCAGAAATAGCGCTTGTTGGGTTGCTACATTTTTTTATTATATTAGGCACAATCCTCTATGGCATACCATGCTCCTATATCACTAAACTTCCTAAGATCCCCTTGTGCTGTCAAATTGATGATATGACGGGATAACGAGTCGAGATGTTTAAGAAAGATTTCAATTAGGGTCCATATACTAAGGCCATGATTCGGGACTTTTCAGATTATGTCTTTGAAACGAGTCCACGAATCGTAGAGAGATTCAACTTGATGTTGTTGGAACACCAAGAGTTGATTACAGAAGAATACATCAAACCTACCTACGCTAGAATAACCATACCTATTCATTATAATTTACAAATTTACAAACGTTACGAACAAAGGGCACAAAGAAAAAGATAGACTACAAGAAAGCTAATGTGCGTAAATTAAATTCTTACTTGAAAGGATTCAAGCAAGTAGAACTAAGCTAAACTATGATCGAAACCTAACTATTCCCCAGGCGGCGGCGCCAAAAACTTGATGCGGTCGTCATTAGACTTCTACACGAAGTTTTACAACTCCTTAGGCAGAGCACCTAATCATTGTAGTAGTAGTATAGGCAAGACTCGAGGGGTTGTTATCGTTCACTCGAGGAATAGGTTGGGAAGGCTTGATCACGGTCTAACAGAATTCTAAGGGTTGAAAGAAGATTATTTTTGTACTTTTATATTTTATGGAAAGTAAGTAAATCATATAATTGGAAAGGTGGTTGATTTTAGCTATTAAACTAAATAATAATCTAAACTAATGGTGATAACAATATAATAAAAGATTGTGTTTATTTAATCATGTATTACTCCCTAGATTGCTTCTCCTAGTGTTGTTGCTTTGTCACACTTGTGATGATCTATGTAATTATTTCCTAAGTCATGAACGAATTACACGAACCCGCCGTCTACTTAGTATTCCGTTAGGGCAACACACAAGCAAGGTAGTATGAAGACTTGATGTGTTTCAAAAACTTTAAATTTATAATGACTGAAAATACCAATTTTATTATAGGAAAACACACGGGTAAAAGTAAAACTCACGTATGTAGTATAATATTTTAAGGTAAGACCAGGTCGTCCACAAGGATTTAAGTAGTGTTTAGATAATTAGAAATAAAATAAACTTTAACTTGAAAATAACTTTTTGTTTTACCAATGATAGTAAAGATGACTACTCGGATAGTTGAAAATAATTTATAAGTGTTGGAAATGATTCGACCTCGGAGGTGGAACCTTATTTTATAAAAAGGATTTCTCGTCATAAAACATTTTCACAAATTAACTTAATTAACTCAAGACATATATTTAATTAACTAGACCAAATGTGCACTCAAATAATCTAGTTACTAGTATACCAAAGCTTATTTGTTTATCAATTTACGAAAGTGGATTTCTCGGCACAAACGATAAAGATCATAGACAAATCTTTAAAACCACATAAATCATAACGGGTCTTTCGACCTATACCGAAATGATTATATAATTTAAGTCGATAAGCAAAGATAGACAAGATAAGATATAATAGGATTGCAACATAAGCTTGAGATTAAAGAGATCATGAGCATACCAAATACTTATTTATTATTATAACATCACCGAGTAGTCATGAGAGGTTTAGCCTCTCATGGCTAAGGAGTTCATAACATAACTTGCTTCAATAGCAAACTTCGTTATATTGCTTATACTAGTATGATATTCTTCCCCATTCTTGGTTCTTTGATCTTGAATCTCCAAAAGATATGGTGTTTATTCTTGGAGAAATGGTTTGTGTAAGAGATGGTTGTTTTTGAGATGATGATGAAAATGAGAGATTTTGAGGCTCTATTTATAGGCTGAAATTCGGGTGAAAGTGCGGCGCACACAAAAAATTATGCGGCGCACTTAGTGATTAAATGCATATGTATTAAATTTTTATTGAGTAAGTGCGGCGCACAAGAGAATATGTGCGCTGTACTTAGGGTGTAAATGCAGTAGCATTAAAGTCTTCATAAATTCTTCATATCAGATGGGAAGTGCGGCGCACAAAGGAAATTGTGCGGCGTACTTGTTGAGTTAATGCGAATTTGACTGTCTTTGACTTGAAGGTAAGTGCAGCACACAAATGGTAAGTGCGGCGTACTTTTGACACTTTGGGCTTGATTGATGATCTTCTCTTGAATGATGGGTTCTTTATCGTGTAAGTATTTGATTTTAATGTATCTAACCTCGGGATGTCTTCAAGTGAACCTGCAAGCAATTTTAAGCCATTAAGTATCAAAAGTTCACGAGAAATGATAAAATATATACAAATAACGCTAAAGAAAACATGTATGATTTGGGCGTTATCAAGACTATTACAACGCCCCTAAGGGTATACTAAGTGCATGTGAAATATATTAAGAGTGGATCAACCATATTAGGGGGCAAGGTAGTATGAAGACTGTTACCCGATGGTATCCTTTCTACACAATCATGTTTTCCTAGACATATCAACAGTGATACAGACAAAAGCTGGTTTTCTAAGACCTAACATGCACATCCATCACAAGAAGCAACACCACTAAGATCTACATTCTAGGTTTCATACAATCATAAATAAACACAATAGGAGATTTAGCCAAGCATGTTATAGATAAAGCAAGAACATAAATGAATCAAACAACACATAGACATATTAAATGATTAAATAAGTCATACTTGATTAAAACATGAGTTGGAGGAAGTACAATAGGGTTTTAGGCCCTAAAATCGTCCCTAACAGCTGCTAAACGAACTAGGGTTTGCACCCTCTTTTTATTCTAAAGTTACACACTCAAAACCCTAAATTCGGGTTTGTATATATAGGAAAAATGTTGTGACGGCGTTGCATTTTAATCGTGTCGCCTTCATGAAAGAGAATATTCTAGATAATGGGCTGGGTCGTATGCTCTGACGATGTATTGGAATCTTGTGACGCCGTCTTGATCTTCGTGGTGACGGCGCCACGTTGTATCTGTGACGCCGTCTCCAGCCACTGTAGAGAAATTCTTAATCAATGTTGGTGTAGGTTCGTTTGTCCGTTTCTTCTCCAAATGAGCCCAAGTCACGTGTAATTCTTCTAAATGCCATCCAAATGAGAAATACCAGAAAAGAAACGATTAAGTACCTATTTTGGGCATAAATGCACGATTTTGGGGGTTAAACGACCCTGAAAAAGTGTATAAAATGACACCTATTTTGGCCGTAACTTTCCCAACGAGTGAACGGGACGACTTCATGAGTATTTACCTTCCACCAACATTCTTGCAGCTTTACTAGTACATTATAATCTAATTCGTAGAAGTTCTCAAAACTATTTTTCAACCATGCGTAGAGTTTCATCACCCCAGGAGTTGCATCGCCCCATGATTCTGCAACTTTATCCTTGTGCATTAGGGTTTCTTCTTTCAGTTTTCCATCAACCAATTCATCATACCACTTGTGATCCTGGAAATAAGTCATGCATCCGACCCAAACCATCCCAGGTAGCTCTCCACCGTTACAAAACCCGTCAATATCTGAACTACACGTGGGCCATTTAGTCATTATATGATTCACATATATGATCACATAGTTGATATGGTACCCCGTTATCCAACCATGGTTCTTCAAGATCCCTTGTCATAGTATTATTCAAGTCATACTCCTCCTAAGTCTGGATTCCTTAGATATCAAAAGTAAATAGATCCGTGTCGATTTTGAGGAGATAGTTGAATTCATCGAATGCTTTACACAAGGGTGTCTCAAAGTCGAATAAATTTCCTTCGACTTTGAAGATTTCTGCAATATCGTCGGGGTCATCCCTTTTCTCAGCTTTCATTTCTTCATTGTCATCAGAAAGTTGGTAGAATTTTTAAACAAACTTTTCCACCAAAATTTCCCAAGTAGTAACTGAGCCAATACAATCCTTTTTAAACCATTCACTTGCGGCACCTGCGAGTGAAATAGGGAAGACGCTAAGCCTAAATCGGTCTTGACTTACCCCATTTATTTTGAGTGGCCCAACTACTTCGAGAAAATTACTAATGTGTTCAAACGCGTTTATCCAATTGTCCCATTGAAAGTATTATCGCGTATCTTTACCAAAAATGCTCCTTGTATCTCGACAAAATTTTTATCGGTCATTCTTCCCTCGTTATCATTAGAGATGAAGTTCTTTCGGGTAACGAAAATGTATTCATTTGGTTTTGTCATCATGATTCTTTTCTTCGTCAAATGGTTTCCAGAAAATAAGCACAAATGATCAGTAGGTTATGCCCTTAGGGGAGAGAATGCATAAAATAGTAAATCGAATACGAAAAATTGCTACTATTACTGTATCAGACGATCAATACGCCATATTCAATTAATTTGAATACATCATATGGGTCTGCCGAAGGTCACGTCGTATTAATTTTACAGAATACACCGTATTGTTTTGAAGAACAGATACGTTGTTTAGACTGCAGAGATCAATACGCTGTTCATGAGTGAAGGGCTGCTACGTCGTATCCAACTGGTGGATATGGCGTATCCAACTGGTGGATACGACGTATCAGTTGATCTGTCAGAACAGGATACTAAGAGATTAATTAAATAATGCGAGAATTTAAACACACAATTAAATTAATTATAGACAGACCTAAATTACACTAATTAATTTATTTTAAGCTAATGGTTAGAAATACTAATAAA
>BQNB010131428.1:0-18784 GCA_026074375.1 Tanacetum coccineum
CAGGGTAAATTTTATAACGAAGCATTATGTCAAATGTTTGGGTCATGGTCGGTTTTTCACCCGTCTTCCTACTTTTTACCGAGTAATTGACCTTCGGTGGTTATGCGTAACTTGGGTTTTGTCCTTCGATTGTTGTAAATTTTATAACGAAGCATATTTGTAAATTTTAAGGTAGGATTGTTGTAGTTTTTAGGATCGTGATAGTTTTAGGGTCATTTGGTCGAAGTTATCATTTGTAGACCAGATTTTTACATTAGTATGAACAATAGAAAATAGTAGTATCAAGATTGAATTGCAAAATCACACATTTAGTTTTTGAAATGCAATCCTTATTCCTTACAAGCTTTTTTTTATATTAAGTTATATAAAATTGTCCAACACGTACATATAAGCAACTAGCATGTATGTCCTGTCTACATGTTACGTGGTATAACAAATAAGCACTCACATGTTTGGTTCTACTTAGTCATGGATTTATAGTACTAATTCAGTATTTCATCTGTATTTTTACTCTTTCTGAAAATTTTTACTTGTGAACACAGCTTGATCTCATTATTGACAATGGCTACTACGTCCATTCCTCATCGGTGGAAATATGATGTCCTTGTAAGTTTTAGAGGCGAAGATATTTTGCACAGGTTTATATCCAAGCCAATTTTGTTGCATTATGTGTTTATAATGAACCATCTTTTGTGAGATTGAGTGTGAGACAGTTTGTATGCAAATGAATAGTGAATGGAACAATATATATAAACATAGATTTTATTGATACTTGAAAGTTATATATATTGTTTACAGACAACATAGGACATATATATATACAACCAAGCGACACATGACAGTTATCATTAACCATTGTGTCGTTTGTCTAATAACTAACTTAACTAATAACTGACATAACTGCTAAATCCTAACTGCTAATATAACGGGTGTTTGGGTTAACTGTTTTGACCCAAGTTTCAACCCATTGCAGTCTTACAATTCTACTCATAACTATATATATACTAAATACATTTGATTTTGACATATAATGAGATTAAATGGTCAACATCTCCCCCTAATTCATTAATGTCAAACTTTTCTGATCTTCAAATAATGACAACAAAGTCATTGCTGTCTGTGGTGCTTCCTTCTTCTGCTTCTTCCTCCATATTGCCTTCTAACCTGACTCCAAACTGTGTTTTCTTGTTCATGTCTTCTTCCAGTGCCTCCTCTATTCCAGCATCATCCTTTTCTTTGCCTTGTGGATCTTTTACTCTAGCATTACCATGGCTACTCTCAACCACATCTTCCTTAGGCTTCTTTTCATACCAAGGCATCTTTGCTGTCTCATAGTACACTTGCACCATGTCAATGAACTTCTTGTAGCATCCTTTCACTGCTTCTCTATCATCTTTTGTCAGGCCTTGTAAGTTTGCAATTGTCTTCCATTTGTCACCAAGGGTGACACACAGATAACCTCCAAGGCTATCTACTATCTTGTGCAGACTAAGCAAGTTGATTTCCATCACGCCTATAACTATTTCTTCTAGCATATCATAGTTCAGATAACCCAGATAGAACCACTTCAACATCTCTACATATTTCTTACTGAAAATATCCCAATGCTTGTACACCATGCTATCCTTTTTTATCAGATTTAAAAAGGATAAGAACCTTGCGAATGAATTCACTTTTAATGCATATAGTAAACCATTCCAACTAATGTACTCCTCATCCACATAGTCCTATACGTCATTTCTGTCCCATTTCAAGTCTTCCAACCCATTCACCAGTGAACATTCTTCTTTTGGGTCTATGGATTCAAAATATTCATCTAGGAATTTGTTGTGTTTAGTGACAACATCTTTTGATCCGTCATCTTCTGTGAAACTTTCTTCTTGTGCCTTTCGTGTTCTTGCTTCATCAAACATGTAGTGTAGATTGCATTTGTTGTTGCCAATCTTCACTGTATATCCTTGTTCTTCCAATAGATCAAAACTAAGAACATTTAAAGTAACTTCAGGGGTATAATGAACATTAGGTATCACCAAATTTCCTTTTCTTGCTTCCACTGTGACATCTCCAACACCATATGAGAAAATTAACTTTTTCTCAATTTCTTCTTTCTCTATCATCTTGAATTTGTATGTCAATTTCTTGAACAATGGTCTTGTTGGACACATATGGTTTTTGTAAGCACTGCTTACATACCAAACTTCATCCCAAATTGCATCATCTGTGCCTTCTATCATGTAATCAGTGATTACATGAACCTTTTCTAAATACTTGATCTTTTCTGCAACATTTTTGTTTGTGGGCTTCACTGATTTCTTTTGCTTTTCAATTCTGGCATCCTTCTTCTTGTTTTGACATTTCCAGAAAACATGTGCTCTTTCTTTGCATATGTAACACCTTGCTCTTTTCTCCTTCTGAGTACTTGCAATTTTCTTTCCATGATCTTTGGTTTTTGCAGACATCTTTGAAGCATTGAAGACTTCAACTTCCTTCATCTTTTTCACCAAAATCTCCTTACTTTTTGGAGATAAACTCTTCTTTCTACTATTCCATGGGAACAACCTCTTTGGTGTCTCTCTCTGCAAATATCTCCTAGTGTGTACTACTTGATCATGCTTGTGTATTGGCTTCTCCCAAGGTTCTGAGCCGTGGCTCTGATACCACTTTTGCACAGGTTTATATCCAAGCCAATTGTGTTGCATTATGTGTTTATAATGAACCATCTTTTGTGAGATTGAGTGTGAGACAGTTTGTATGCAAATAAATGAAACAGTGAATGGAACAATATATATAAACAAAGATTTTATTGATACTTGAAAGTTATATTGTTTACAGACAACATAGGACATATATATACAACCAAGCGACACATGACAGTTATCATTAACCATTGTGTCGTTTGTCTAATAACCAACTTAACTAATAACTGACATAACTGCCAAATCCTAACTGCTAATATAACGGGTGTTTGGGTTAACTGTTTTGACCCAAGTTTCAACCCATAGCAGTCTTACAATTCGACCCATAACTATATATATACTAAATACATTTGATTTTGACATATAATGAGATTAAATGGTCAACATACATTTGCATATTATTTCATTTGGCATTTGGATAGTACAGCTGATAGCGGTGCAAATTATGCTAAATTTTATTGTTTGGGATTATTTCATATACCTCTTTCCCTTATATTGGTGTTATTCCTCCCTGAGAACCTCAACTGGATCGTGATTATAATGATAATGATCTGCACGTTTTTGGAAACAGCCACTAGCCTTATTTATTCCAATTATAAGAAAGGAGAACCAAACAATGTTAGAGTATGAAACTTGCAAGCTCATCGACAAGACATGAGCAACGATCTTCGACGTGTAGATGCTAGTTGTAAGATTTAGGAGTTAGATGTTATTTGCTACTAATGATCATGAGTTAGATGTTATGTGCAATGACATAAGTAGGAAGACATTCTATCATGAGAATTGGTTTGTACATGATATGGTTTTGTTTCTACAATAATTCAATTCCATATTATGTGTTTGTCTGCGATTCAAAATATAATGTGCGCAAATCATCACCTTTTTATTATAGCTTTGTGTCATTGAGGAATTTTTGAGTTAATTGTTACCAATAAATATGACTATGTTACGTCAATGGTGCATAACTCAGTTAGTAATGGGTGGATCATCTTTGCACCCAACAAGCACAAGGTCAAGAGTTCAAGCTTTGGCATCTCATAGTCACAACCACTGAAAGAGTTCAAGTTTGGTTGTGTATAATCAATCAATTTGGTTAGTACTTAGTTCATAATGGTATTTTCGTAAGTTGAGTATGCATAATGAATCATGTTGGTTAGTGCATAGAGCATTTGTTGCTTTTACTCAAATAATAATGTGATAGTGTTTCCCCAACTAATGCGGCGTTTTCCATAACTATCCTCCGTCCCTTTTTCGGTCATAAGACTTGGATGAATAGTTCATTCAAGCTAGACCAGTTTCAAACATGCATTTTTACTCTTACTTTTTTCTGCTTTTGGGTTTTGTCTAAATTGTACTTTTTACTATCATAAATGTGTAGGGGCTGACATTTGTAACTATGGATCAAAACAGGTCACTTTGGATGATTGGGTTGGGTATCGAGGTGTTTTGAGTTGAAACTGCTAATTTATAAGTGGTCAAAACTCGATTGGCACTTCGTTAATTTTTTTCTTCGAATTTTACCTTTATTGTACCTATTACCAACACTTTTGACTAGCACAAATGTGATTGGGCACACATTTTAAATATAGATCAAAACATGTACCTTTAGGTTGGGTTGGGTAAGACTATGTTCATTGGTGGTGTCCTTCACCCAACCGGTGGGGAATACAAATGTATTAAACGAGGTTTTGCACTCGCGCTACGCTGCGGAGCGCGAGATTTTACGCTAAAGAATCGACGGATAACCTCAGGGACTATTCTCATAACTTGATAACCCCAAGTGTAATTCACGAACATGAAGGATCAATTACGTAAAATATGTGTTGGGGTAAAACTTTTTTTAATATTAAAGTTTTAAAAAAAAGTTAACGATCATTACTTAACGGCCGTTAAGTAACGACCGTTAGTACTGTTCATTCTACTGTTCATCCCTTATTATTTTAATGTGCATCCATTTTTTTATCCTAAAGCTTAACGACCGTTAAGGGCACTAACGCTCCCCTATTTTTGTTATATACAAGTTTTTGTTTCTCGCGCTTCACTGCGACGCGTTTTGTATAGAGCGTTTTTTATTATACACCGTTTACTATGTCGATGCCATGACTACATCCACTCAACTGATTGGAGCAAATATGACATAGTGATTGAAGCAGAAGTTTGTTCGCACAATCCAATCCTTTTTCACATAAAAGTAATTCTTGTTTTGGTCATTTTTTGGATACTTTGTACATCATGTGCAGTTTGGGGTTGTTTCTTTGGTGAAACAAAGGTAAAAAATTCATATGTTTTCACGTTACTTAAAAGCGTAAAACTGATCTAATAGACATAATACCATGAAATCTTATAGGATCCGGTCTACGACTCAGAACCTAGCCATAAGATAAACAACTCCAATCATAGTTGTACTAGATAAACCATAAGATGGAATTTGAAACTTGGCCATGTTCTTTTGCATCTGAGATGGTTCGGTCATGTGAAGCTGAGACAACATGGACAGAGTTTGCACGGCCATAGTGTTGTCATCGTCTTTGTTGTTAGTGTGACTGTTATTACGGGTACATAGGGTTGGGATTTCGTTTGACGATCTCTTGTCCATAAATGGGCCAACAAGCCCGAGCAAGTTATCATTGAAAGTCATGCATCCAACCAACTATGAATGACTAATCCCGACTTCAAGATAAAATAAGTACACGCCTTTGAAAAATGCCACTACAATCTCAAAAAAGTGATACCCGATCAACTCTGTAGACACTTAAAAAAATTAATTCCAAATCTAGCCATTAAAATTTAAGTTTCATGATTCTTTAATAAAAATTGATCCCGGTCTCAAAAATTAATCTAGTCGCCTTGTCACTTTTAAACGCCAAATAACAATAGAAAAATTAAGCTACTAATTATATACATATACCAGGGTTCTAAATAGCGCCGCTGTAGCGCGCTATAGCGGCGCCATAGCGCGAGGCGTAGCCTCCACGTTACGAAACAGGCCAATGCGTCGCCTTTAGGCGTGGCGTGCAATAAAGCGTGATAAGGCGTGATATAGCGCGCTATAGCACAAGGCGTGGCGCGTTTTTTTGAAGCTTTTAAGAGATTTATTTTTTTTGAATTTTTTTAAAGATATTTATTGGACTTGAGCTTATTTACAAGTATTTATGATTTGGGTTGCATGAGATTCGTGCTTAGTAACTCTATAACTCAATTTTAAGCCTAGTAGCTAATTACTATTGACCACTCAATAAATATTTTTTGCCGCTTTGAGTCACGCCTTAAAAACGCTATGACGCAACGCCTCACGCTAAAGCTTGAGGCTTGGCTATGCCGCTACGTCACGCTTCACGCTATTTATAACCTTGACATATACTATGTGTGGAATAAAACTATGTCGTTTTGACATAGTTTGCTACAGTGGTGCTACAGTAACCGGCCCATTAGGCTCCTACTTTGGGCCGGCCCATTTGACATTTTTTTTTGGTTTTTCTTTTTCTTTAACTAGGCAACTTTAATAAAAAAATTGCTCGCCACAAAATAGGAAACAAATTTACAAAAGTACTTATTTATTCAGATCAAAAATTATCCGCGACATGAGACCAAACACATAAGCCTATATAAAAAAAGAAACTATTGCACAAAATTAATAAAAAAAAAATTTTTTTTGCTCGGCAGAAAATAAGAAAAAAAATTTACAAAAGTATTGACTTATTCAGATCAAAAAATAGCCACGACATGACGCCCAACACATAAACCCATATTAAAAAATAATATTAAACATGAGACCGGAAAAAAAAAAGCCGCACAAAATACAAAAAAAAATAAAAAATTTAACGGCCCGCATCAACGCGCGAACAATCATGGTTAACACCATATTTACGCAAATCTTATAAAATTATATTAAAAAGAACCCAAATACAAAAAAAAGCCCTTTAACCAGATAATTTTTTAAAAATTAGCACACGCAAACCACACTTATAAAACCTTGAAATCTTACCATACAAAGTAGCTTGCCTAATATGGTAAAAAACGTGACTAAGCACATTCGGCTTATGATCCAGCCCAATGTAATTTGATCTCAAAATAGATATAGGCCCAACATAGCTCCTTATACCTGGCCAGCTATTATACATACATACATTTAGCATTGTACAGTAGAAGCTACAGTGCTTCTACTGTACAATGGTAAGCTTCTACTGTACAATGGTTTGGGCCTGGGCTCCCACTTTGGGCCGGCACAATTTTTTTTTTTTTTTTAATTTTTGGCATAATTTTTTTTTAATTTTTGGCAAAAAATAGAGGGAAAAAATTTTACAAAAGTACTGATTCAAATTTAAAATAATCGACATAGTCACAAACGTACAACTTTAAATTGCATTAAACAGTGTTATTTAAAAAAAACTCATATAACAAAAAAAAACAAAGCTTTAAACATGAGGCCCAACACATAAGCCCATATAAAAAAAACAAACTATTAAACATGAGACAAAAAAAAATCGTAAAAAAAAACAAAAAAAGTATAATTTTTTTTTACCGTCCCGCAACAACGCGCGAGACATAAACTCATATAAGGAAAAAAAACAAATGATTAAACATGATACCGAAAAAATAAACCCGCACAAAAAAATAAACCTGCACAAAAAAAACATATAACCAAAAAAGAAACATATAAACATAAGGCCCAACACATAAGGCCGTATAAGAAAAAAACAAACTATTAAACATGAGACCGAAAAAATAAACCCGCACAAAATTAAAAAAATAAAATAATAATAACAATGACCCGCAACAACGCGCGAAAAATTAACGTTCCGCAGCAACGCGCGGGTAACCCTGCTTGTTTTTAACAATAACTGATCACAGAGAGTCCAGCCCATGTAATGTAAACAACACCTAGTCATTAGGAGGTATAAGTACAACTTACCCTAATATTTCTCATATCATCATATCAATAACCCTAATCCTTATCATTCGCCACACACCAGTACACCACTCACCTATTTCCAACCTTATCTACCAAATCTCAACCCATTTAATTAGACTGAATGTAGTGGTGACTGCAGATAACATCGTCACGTCAGCGTCAATTAAGCTTTCTCTTTCTTAGACCGCACAGTGACCAAACACATGTAGTGGTGACCGCAGAGGACACCGAACAACTTTTTTTTTAAACATTACATTAATAATTAAACATTTTACAAATTAAAATACGGAAATTGTTGGGAATTATTGAAAACGACTAAGTGTCGTTTCTGCTGTTAGAGATATTCGTTTCTGCTGGAAGACTTAGAAGCCGTTCCTGCTGATTATGTTCCTGCTGGTCATGTTCTCATTTCTGCTGACAGATATAGAATCTGCTGATCTTATTTATAGACGTGATTATTGTATGCAGGAATTATAGTTATATTCTAGAGTTATCTCATGAAGATAGGAATGAGATATATTAGGAAGAGATTGATGTATATCTCTTACGCGTTTTTAGGAATCTTGTTTAGCAATTTAGGGTTTCTTCTCTATAAAAGAAACCTTTAGCATTAGGGTTTTGTACCGATTACGCATTACACAAACAGTTTATTATCAATAGAGAGATCCATAGAGGATCATTGTTTATATTTGTTCTTCTTTATACTGCATTGTTTAGTTTCCGCCTAAACAATTGTTAGAGTCTCTCACGTATATACTTGTGATTACATAAGTACTATACAACCACAAAGGCTAGAAGATCTATCTAGTTCTAGATCCTAACAAGTGGTATCAGAGCCTGGAGAGAGCCTCTGATAAAGAAGAATCACTTGTTACCACAACAAAACTTTGTTTCTCTAACCGTTAACTATGTCAGAACCCATGCCTACTATACCTACTCAGTCACCATTCACTTATCCTATCCCTAATCCATCTGCTTCACCTTCATTCACTCAAGATGATACCTCGGAATCTTTCATACCTGAACCCACACAACCAATGCCTACATTCACTCAAACTGCTTTTTCACAACCTGCTTTCTCACAACCAAATCAATCTATCTTCTCACAACCTGCTGTTCACTTTCAACAGACTCAACCTACTCAGACCAACCAGACTGGTCAACAGTACCCTAACAATGTCCAGTCACAGCAGTTTCAACAGTTCCAAACAGCCACTATCTCTGCCAACAATGCAAAATTTCCTTATCTAGAGAAGGAAAAATATGAGATATGGGCTATGAAGATGGAATACTGGATACAGAATGCTGATCATAATCTTTGGAGGATTGTTCAGCAAGGGAACAGTCCAAAGAGGTTGGGAAAAGATGCGAAAGGAAATACAATTGTTCATCCTCCTGTCTCTCTTGATGAGCATGTTGCTGTACAAAGGGAGAATAAGGTGAGAACCTTGTTGCTTCAGGCTCTACCTGAAGATCATATGCCCGATTTTCATCATTATGATGATGCAAGGGATATTTGGATGGCAGTTAAGGCAAGGTTTGGTGGGAATGAAGAATCAAAGAAGATGAGGAAGACCATGCTCAAGCAGCAGTTTACAGAATTCTCTGTGACAGAAGAAGAAGGCCTACACAAAGGTTATGACAGGTTTCAGAAGATTCTGAGCCAGTTGAATCAAGTGCAGGCAAGGCCAGATAATGATGACATCAACCTGAAATTTCTAAGAGCACTTCCTTCTTCGTGGTCACAAGTTGGCTTGGCATTGAAAACAAGAGGTGGCCTTGATTCAATGAGCTTTGATGACCTGTATAACAAACTAAGGTCACTTGAACTTGATGTCAGAATTGGTCATAGTTATGGTGTGAAAGCTGCTGCTGCTCCCACTCATTCTGCTTTCATTGGAGCTGCCAGCACTGGCTCAAAGCATACTTATTCTGATCAGCAGAGTATTGTTCAATCAGTTTCTCAGACATCTGGTCGTTCTGACAACATAATGGAATGTGTTTTGCATTCTTTTGTTGCTGAGAATGAACCAGATCAAGATATGATCTATGAAGACTTTGACCAGGTTGATCAGTTGGAGATGGAAGAATTGGACTTAAAGTGGCAAATGGCTATGCTCTCCTTGAGGATTAACAGGTTTGAGAAGAAGGCAGGACGAAAGATGAACTACAATAATCAGCAACCTGCCAGATTTGACAGAAGGAAGGTTAGATGCTACAAATGTCTCCAATTGGGGCATTTTGCTAGGGAGTGTAATGTGAAGACAGTTGATGATAAGGCTAGGTATTCTGCCTTTAAGGTCACAGAAGTTAAGACAGACGAACCAAAAGCTTTGGTCTCAGTTGATTCCATGGTGAATTGGTCGGATCATGCGGCAGAAAACAAGACTGGTGAGATTGAGAAGGTATATGGGATGATGGCTGGACTTCATGCTGATAATGGTAGTGATGGTGTTGCTAATGCTGCGGATGAGTTTGCTATGATGGGGATTTCTCCTAAGGTACAAAATTGTCCCCTTGGCTGTGATTCTAAAATAAATGATCTTAATAATATGTATAATAATCTTGATAGATTGTATAATGATTGTTACATTAAAGTTCAGGCATATCAGAATGCTGTTAAAACATTAGAATCACAGAAAGATTGGTACCATAAAACTCAGATTGCATTAGAAGAAAAGATTAGGATTTTAACTGCTAATCTAGAAAACACAGCTAACACACTAAGTTATACTGAACAATTACATGATCAGGCACAAAAAGAAAAGAAAGAATGGGAAGTATGTATGAAGCATATTAGCTAGATTTGCTAGTGGAAGGAGATTTCCTAGAAACTGAAAAAGTTGATATATAGCTTTACGTCTACAAGAACTAAAATTGGCTAGGATTTCAGAGTACTTTGGAGTAGATGAAGTGTATGATTTGTCCACCACCTAGTGTCTTTTTTTCCAGACCCTGCTTGAGATGCGAGGTTAAACCTCTTTACTCAAGGTTTTGTCAAGCTGGGGAAATGCATGTGTTCCTCCTATATAACTGGAACTTATATGCCAGCCCATACCAGTATTGACATAGAGGAAACACGGTAAGTTATGGTTCAAAGTCTGATAAAAAACTTATCTGGAATATTTCAGAATCTAATGACTTTGTCTCTTGTGATAACAGTGACAAGTCTTCAGACTCTTTAAAGATATGCATCCTGGGATTCAAGCCTCACAGACCAGGACCAAAGATTCCACCTGCTGTGGATATCCAGACTTTGCAGAGTCTGATGATCGAAGCACCCAAATTCCAATGATGGCTAGTCCTAAGTTTTTTTTCGGGGAATGTAAAATCTCTAGGATTATTTGTATAAGGTGGATCAATGAACATAGGAATGTGTGTAAAACAATTATGTGCGTGTTAAGAAATGTTTTGTTTGTGGTAGTAAATTGCATTTTGATAAGTATTGTGACTTTTATAATTGTGTAACTTGTCCTTGTAAATCTAAAGCTTGCATCTGGTCTACTCTGGGGGGTTTTTATATTGGTAGTGGGAATTCGTCAAGGCATCTGTTTACTGCTGATGGATTTGATCTGCTTGCTAGTAGAAACAGACCAGTAGTCAATTCTGCTGGTTGACCAAACTACTGAAAGGCTTTTGGACATCCTGCTGGTATCCCAGTTTCTGCTGATTGCTTAATCCTGCTTCTTATACCATCATATTCAGCTCCATTATCTGTATTTTTTAATATATGTATTCGGCATTTAACTTTCTATGACCCTATGTATATGAATAAAGGAGACGATGGGGGTACTTGCTGGTAAGACCTCAGAAGGTTACTCTTGGAGGAAATAAAAGACACAATTTTGGGGGGTCCAAGTGTATGATGGATTCACAATCCACATGTTTCACACTTAATGATCCACAAGGCAGGCCTCAAGTCGAAATGGCTTGGGTCTCTCAAGGTGTACTAATGTTTTTTTTTGTGGTTATGATTTGTAGGGTTGAATCTAGTATAGATAATGATCTATAGGTATAGTTGACAATGGTTGCTCAAAGAAGTATGACATGGATAACCAGAGGAGAAGCTTGATGATTTTGTGCAAGTCAAGGGAGGCATTGTCAAATTTGGAGGTGGAGATGGTAGAATATCAGGAAAAGGCACCATAAGGACATCAAAGCTTGACTTTGAAAATGTCTACTATGTTGAAGAGTGAACACTTTATCTTGTTTCTGTTCTTCCAAATTTTGTGATAAAAAGACAAAGTTTCTCTTTACTAGACTAATGATTGTTTGGTGCTTACTGAAGAATTCCAATTACATGATGAGGTCAGGTGGTACTCAGTGAATCCCTAGGGAACGTGATCTCTACACCTCAACATCTCTGAAACTACAAACCAGAACCAAAATGATTAGTGTTTAGTAGCAAAGCATCCTCGGATGAATCCACCAGATGGCACAGAAAGGTTGTGGCCTATGTGAACATCAAAACAATCCAACAAGTTAGCTAAGAAGGTCTGGTTGATGGGTTACCTCTCAACGGTGTTCACACACATGATCATAACTGTGCTTCCTTGGCAACAAAGAGGAAAGCAACATAAAGGCCTTTCTTTCAAGATATTTCTGCTGAGAGACTTTTTATGAATACTCTGCAATTACTGAATTGGACATTTTTGGTCTACTCCAATATAAGGAGTTATTGACCAGAAGTATACTTCCTCTAGTGGTTACTGAATGACTTTAGCAGGTTGACTAGGACTTCTAATTGATTAATAAGGATGAAACATCTTCTGTCCTTAAAGAATTTATTTCCTTAATGGAAAAACCAGACTAAATAAAAGGTTAAAAGGAATAAGGTATTTTATTAACATGTGATAATGGGACAGAGTTCAAAAATGCAAATTATTGAACTCTGTGGGTGAAAGGGAATTAAATGGGAGACTATAGTAATCCCTGAACCACAGCAGAATGGGGTTGTTGAGAGGAAAAATAAGACTCTTATAGAGGATGCTAGAACCATGTTGGCTGACTCTAAATTACCTACCATGTTTTGGACTGAGGCTGTTAGCACGGCTTGCTATGTTTTAAACAAGGTGTCTATTACTAATACCCAATAATTAATCTCCTTATGAATTGATATCTGGGAAGGTCCTCAGATTAGGTCCATATTAAACCTTTTGGGTGTCAAGTAACTATCCTTACACTCCAGTGTCCATTTGGGAAAATTTGAGGGTAAAGCTGTATGGAAGGTTATCTTGTTGGGTATGTTCCATAGAAAAGGCCAATTGGGTTTTAATCTACCAAACAAATGAGGGTAGAGAATATCACTAATATGAGACTTTTTAGTAGATAAACACCCAATGTTCAGGGAAATTGGTCATGAGTGGTACTTTGACACTTGACTATTTAATCTGTTTCATTAGGTTATAATCGTTTTAATATGACTCCACCTGTAGGTACACAAGAAAACTAACATAAAGCAGGTACACAAGTCTGCTCAGATTCAGTAGTGGATGATCAAGTGATGGTGGTTCCTTCTTTTCTTCTAACAGTTTTACAGGTCCTTCAACAAACAATGGTTCCGAGTAATTTTGTTCTGGAACGCAATGCAGATTATGCAGAAGAGCTTGCTAAGCTTCAATGACAAGCAATTATGAAGCTTAAGGACGAGCCTGCACGATATGCGTTATTTGTTCTCACAGGAAACAGCAGAAATACTATGTTCAAAGCTTGAAGCTGAATTCGAAATACCAAGGTTATTGTTTCTGCTGTTCAGGGATCCATGGCTGGCATTGATTCTGCTGGTAGGGATCCTGCTGGCATTGATTCTGCTTATGGTGTATCTGCTGGAAGTCCTTCTGCTGGTAGTGATCCTGCTGGTGGTAAACACGGTGATATTTTGAACCTTGCTGAAATGAGTGCAATCATCTGTCAGTTCATTGTTTCTGCTGACCTTCATCCCTGTATATGTGATGAGTCTTACACTTCCTCCTTGTCATTAAGTTGGGCTCAAGTGCAAACACCCACGATTCCCATCCCGTCTGATGTGTGTTGATCAACTCTTATTGGGCATCTTACATCTTCCTCTTATGATGATGACTTTAGTGCTACTCATTAAAATGTCGCACCTGTTGTTGACGTCAATCAAGTTCCTAACAAGAAGGCGTGAATACATATTCATCCTCAGTCTAGGATTCTTGGTGATTCGCTTCTCGTTCTGACAAGAAGCAAAAGCTCAAAAATCCAAGTTTGGTGGAAAGTGCTTTCATTGGATATATTCAAGATCAACAAAAGGACAATCATACGATCAACTTCATGTCTTTTTGGTTGCTGTCCTTTCTAAGTTAGAAAACCAACTAGTATAGCTAAAAGCATCTTGAGGATACCCTGACTTGGGTTGCTGCTATGCAAGGAAGAGATGCAACCAATTCCTTAACCAGCAAGTATGAAGCTTATCCTTACATAAACGGCAAACATGCAATAGGCGACAAATTGGATTTTGAAGAACAAGAGGGGATAGCCAGAGGATGAGTTGTACAGAAATAAACGCACAGTTAGTTGACCCAGGGACACAGACAGAGGAGGCATTGATTTTGATGCGGCGTATTTGCACAGTGGCCAGAATAGAGGCTATAAGATGGTTTTTGGCTTTTGCTTCTTATATGGGCTAACTGTATATTCAGATGGATGGTTAAGGTGCCTTCTCTCTTATGGAGAAATTGTAGAAGATAGTGTATGTCACTCAGCTAAAGGCTTTGGATGATCCTTACTTCCCAAAGCTTGTGCTAAGAGTGGTCAAAAGCTTTGTATGGCGCCTTCATCTTGCACACAGTGTACTGGTATGCAAAGATTGTTGTTGCTTTTCTGTTACAACACAATTACAGAAGAGGTACTATTGACAAAATGCTTTTATCAAGAAAGATTCCTGGGGATATAATTTTGGTACAGGTTTATGTGGATGATATCATTTTTGGATCCACCAATAAAGCCTGGTGTGCAGAATTTGAGGTGTTGATGAAGGGAGGAATTTGAAATGATGTGCTGGGTGAGATGTCTTTTTTCTTAGGTTTACGGTTACAAACAATTGCCTGATGGTACTTTTATCAGCCAAGCACTAGAGTATGTTATAAGGACATGATACAAGTTTGACATGGAATCTGGTCAGAACTGCAACAACACCTATGAAGTCTAAGACCAAATTGAAGGATGAATCTGATTCCTCATGTTAATGTACATTGTACAGATCCGTGATTGGGTCACTTATGTAAATCCCACAGCTTCAAGGACCTGACATATTTGTTTGCGGTTAGTGCCTGTTCCAGGACATCAAGTTATCCACTGACTTCTCATCTGACTGCCGGTCAAGAAGATAATTCAAGTATCTAAAAGGGGAAACCAACAATTAGGCTTGTGTTACCCTCTAAAGATTCTCTCTTTTCAGTTGGAAAGCCTACAGTGATAGTTGATTTATGCTGGTCTCATGGTGATAGGAAATCCACTACCGGTGGATGTCAAATTTCTGGGCACAAGGATAATTTCATGGCAAGTCTTAGAAGCAGACTATTGTGGTACTTCTTCAACAGAAGCGAGTATGTTGCTGAATTGCTAGCTGCTATGCACAGGGACTCTAGTTCAGATCAGTGCTGGATTATGGATTCATACTTTCATGAATACAAAATTTCATTAGACATCCAGAGCACATATGCATTGTTGAAAGAATCCCAGTCTTTCATCAAAGGATCAAGCATTTTGCAAGATTCGGCCATCACTTTATAAGAGATGCCAATGAAAAAGAACTTGATCTCAGGTGCTTAAGTTTCACACCGATGATAATGTGCTGATTTACTGACCAAGGCATTTGAGGGACAAGATTTGCGTATTGTGGTCCTTATTAGGACTGGTGAATCCCTCTTTCGTGAGTTGAGGGAGGTATAAGCCTAAGGGTGAGGCTTGTTGTTGTATACTGATCATTCATAACTTTCTTGCAGGTGGATATGGTGTTTTGTGGGATATTATTTTCTTGTGATTGCATGTAGTCAATACTGCTGCTAGTTGTACATTATTCCTGCTGACAGGTTGGATTCTGCTGGTCGTACTCTGTTTCTGCTGGTAGTTATCATTTCTGCTGGATGCTTTCTTTCAGCTGGTAGCTATGGATTATGCTGCTGGTTCCGTGTTCATGCTGATGGGCATACTTCTGCTGGTGGATTCATTTCTGCTGATGGGGTGTGTGTTCCTGCTGTCTGCATGGTTTCTGCTGTCTGAATACATTCATGCTGCTGGTGTGTTTATGCTGCCAATACATCAATTTATGCTGCTGAACTGGTTTGTGCTGGTAGTATCAAGTTCCTGCTGACTGACTTATTTATGCTGGTAGTAACTTGTTTCTGCTGTCTCAACTTCGTTTCTGCTGTGCTCAGTTTGATATTGCTGGTTGGTTGGTCTCTGCCACTAGTCACTTGGTTTCTGCTGGTAGTATCCAATCATGCTGGTGGAACAATGTATCTGCTGCCTGAATAGTTTGTGCTGTTCACATATCAATTCTGCTGTTTGACTTGTTTCTGCTGATTTTAAGATTAGTTACTGCTGGATGACTTTATACCTGCTGGTCTTAAAAATAGAAGTTGAATAGTTTTTCGTTTTTAAATCTCTATTATATGGTCTTTGGCGGTCACCACTTGCCTGAACAGGTGGCATACAAGTTGATTTTCACTCAATTACTTCAACTTCCAAGGTTAAAATTGTACCAATCAAATTAAAAGGTTAACTTTTCACACATTGGACACAATTAACCTAATTAATCCCAAATCAACTTTTCATCTTTCCCACAAATATCATTTGCCTCTGTCTACTCTGTATCATCAACCTATATTCCATAATCACCAATGGCGGCACTCCAGTACAAAGATGATCACAACAAAATCGCTTACTTGGGGAGGGAAAGAGGCTCCGAGGACTTCACAGATATCCTCAGCTATTTGGACCACTCTCCATTAAGGTACGCTTTGACACATGCCCCTCCGGTCGTGTTTGACTCTTTGGTCAAACAATTTTGGGCAACAGCTGTTGTTCGCCCAAATGCTGCTGGGTCTCATGACCTAGTCGCCACTATTGACGGCCGTGAGGTGGTCGTGACTGAGTCTCTCATTAGGACTCAGTTACACTTTGACGATGCCAATGGCATTTTTGACATGCCCAATAGTGATATTCTTGAGGGTATGCGGGTTATTGGGTATCCGACGGATCGGGCTCTTACCTTTCTTAAGCACCATTTATCTCCTCAATGGAGATTTCTGGTGCACACCCTTATGCACTGTCTGAGCCCTAAGTCTGGAAGTTGGAATCAATTTCCTAGTTCCATTGCCACTGCCCTTATTTGTTTGTCGACTGGTCGGGGTATACAATTTCTCTCGCTTTATTATAGAGGGGATGATTGGGAATGTTAAGGCTACAAAGAATAAATTTTTAATGTACCCAAGGTTTTTACAAATGATTGTGGCCATAGAGACTGCTGACCGAACCCCTAGACCAACATTTGGTTTTACTAGGAAACTGTTTGCTAATATGAAATTTAAATGGGAGGGTCAGCCAATGCCTTTGACACCCCCCATGCTTGCCATTGCTGCTGCTGGCGATGCTGCTGATGAGGAAAATGCTGCTGCCCATGAAGCTGCTGGTAGTACAGCTGAGGCACACCCTGAACCTCACTCTCCTCCGGTTTCCCCTGTTAGGGAACCCACACCGGAGAGGCAGCCTGAGACAGAATGGGTAGTCCCTAACCCTGTCTCACCTGTTACTGACTGGAGACCATGGCCTTCTGTTCCTGCACATTCTCCCATTAGGGATCCTACTCCTGAGCCTGCGTCTCCACCTACCCCGCCCGCTCAGACCTTTATTTTTGAGGATCCATTAGTGTTTGGCCCTCCACCTAGACCAGCTGGGGATGTGGACCCTGATGTCTTTGAATCAATTATTTTTGGTCCACAGCCCAGACCCCATGGTTATGTTGACCCTGACTTTGTGGAACCCATTATCTTTGGTCCCCAACCTAGGCCTGACAACTATCGTGAGCCTGAGGACCTTGATAATCTCTTTTCCATGGAAGATGACACCACTCATGGTGGATTCCATGTGGAGTCACCTGTTCGGCCCGATGATGCTCCTACACCAACAGCCGATGCTGCTGGTAGGGCAGAGGACCCTGTTCTACTAACTAGTTTATCTGAAAAGCTTGACAGGTGTATGGGACGTATTGACTCCTTGGAAACTGAGCTGGGAACAACAAAGAAAATTATGGGGGGTGCTATTTTGACACTAGTTTCTAGAGTCAAGAAGCTAGAGAAAACGGTTAAGCAGTTGCGGACAACACGGTTGGTGGGTGATGTCCCTGCATCTGAAGGGGATGTGGACATTCAGGATGATGTTGACCTTGATGGATTATCACGTATGGCATCTGCAGCTCTAGGTCCTGATCAAACTGCTGTTCCTTCTGAGAATGTGGAAGAACGCGAAGAGGAGGAGGTTCCTCTAAGGCGTAAGAGGTCTGCTTATCGCCGTGCCAGGACAGAATTTACTACTCCAGCCTTTGAGCAGTTTCGAGCTAATATTTCTGCTGGTGTCCTTCCTCATACAGCAGTCCCTGAACCTACTGGTCTTTCTGTTGCTGCTGATAAAGGAAAGGCTCCTATGCCTGAGTTGGATATTCCTGCTGAGTTTCTGGCAGAGGATGCACAAGCCAGGAAACGATTCGCGGATGAACAGGCTAGTGAGCGGTTGGTTCAAAGGTTACGGGCTGAGGATTTGGCTCAGGAGGACTTGCCAAATGTTTCTGAAGAGCGCGCAAAGGAATTAGATGATCTCATGCTGCGTATGACAGAAACAGACTGGTTGAACTTGATGATGCAAGTTGGCTCTAATCCTGCATTGGCAAAAGAACTGTTGGGCGCTGATGTCAACGAGGGGAACTTTATTGAGCGCATGACTGCTATTAAGGAACGGAAGAAGCGAGCCTTGGCAGATTTACGGTATCGAGCTCTCAAGGGTAAGCCATTGAAGAAATCTGAGGTCACACAGCTGATGCGCAACTTGGTTAAAAATCTGTGAGACCCCCAAAAATGCGGAATATATTCGGGTCATGGGTCATGGGGGTACCACGTCATCATACAAGACTCTAGGATTACAAGTCACAACAAAACAT
>BQNB010131430.1:0-18783 GCA_026074375.1 Tanacetum coccineum
TGATTGACTCCAAAGAAGCACAAAAGAAATTGAAGGCTGGGATTTGTTTTAGAATCACCTCACACAACAAACACACTTGGTTTTTGTCTCTACAAAGAAACACAGAAGAAAGAAGAGAAGAGAGTCCAAGAAACCAAGACCTTAATTCGTTTTAGTATAAATAGAGCCTTTTGTAAGCCTTTGAGGCAACTAGTTAGTTTTTTTAGTTTTTAATTTTAATATAACTTAGCTTATTTTCAGTTATTTACAGCTTTTACTTTCAGCTTTGTAACACTTTCAAGTTTTAATGCAAATTTGAGATTTTTAAGTCAATTTACAATTCCAATTGTTAAGTTTCTTTATTGTATTGTTTGGTGTTCAAAAAGCTCCCAGTACAGCTTGTTTATAAGCTGCTTTCATTAAGTAAATTTAAAAAGTTAAGTTGTTAAGAGAAAATCACAAAAATCACTCTCAAAGACACCACAGCTTATTTTATGGATGATAAGCCAGTTTTGGATGGGCTTATGGACTCTCACTAGCTTGTTTTATACAAGCTAGAGCTTGTAGATTCTTTGTTTGATACTGTTTTGAGCAAGGGAGTTGTAAGTTTCTCTTTTTCTTATTTTTCCTATTTACTGCAGAACTGCTCATTAGTGCTTAATTGTTACTTACATTTGCTTATTTATGCTTAATCATGATGTTTAGTGCTTATCTTGCTTAGTTGTCAGTCTAGAAATGTTGTGTAACCTTTCTTTTAGTATGTTTGTTTATTGGTTAAAATGTTAGTGATGAGTTAATACTGTTAAACTATTTCAGACTTATTAGGGCTTATTCTTAATTATGTCTGTCTATAAATGCCTTACGTTTGTTAGTTGATAATTGTTCTTAATCAGGATGAAAGAAAAAATGACTTTTGAAAAACTCTTTATGGGGCTGTTTAGAACAGCAGTACTAACTCAAGTTAGTACTGCTGGTTCAGTGTTCTTGGATTTCAAAGGTAGCTTAGATTAACTCAAAGTAAACTACTAATCCAAGTTGTACCGTTAATTAATACTGTGAGTACTGTTAGTTCAGTTTTAGCTTATAGCTTAATTAATTTATCTGCCTTATTTTTAGATTTGCTTAGCATTTTTAGAGTAGATTAAACCCATATTTCGTTTTACTGTTTTTGGTAAGAAGACTTCATTTGCTTTTCATAAATAATTTCAAGAGTTCATCAGTAGGTTTTCTAGACTTATCTTTATCATTATAGTTGTTAGGGTAGTTATTCTTATGCGAGTGCTATTTCAGGGATAGTGTAAATATCTGGTTTTAGCTTATTATGCTTGATTACTTACTTCATTGAGACTAGCTGTATCACTAACTTTAAAATAGCTAGTACTACTTTAGTATAGCAGTACTAAACTCGCCAAGTTAGTATGGTAGTTAATACTGTTTGTATGTGCAATAGTTAATGCTGAGTTTGCTTGCTTTAATTAGCTGAATGCATTTTTGAATTTGCTTATCTAGAGTTGGTTTAGCTTATTTGGTTTATCTTAAGCTTATTTGAGCTTATTTGTGTCTTAGTGTAAAGTTTTAAGTGTTCTTGCCATTTCTAGCTTTTATGCTCATTCTAGCTTAATTTTCTTTGCTTTTTTTATATGCATTTGCTTATTAGTGTTAGTGCCCAATCATTCTTGTTTATTCAAACATCAATTTTCAAATCGTCTTTCGATTTTCCATCAAGCCTCCTCGTGGGACCATAAGAACCCGGGAAACATCTATTACTGCTTCTGGTTTTCTTTGGTCTCGCGGTTCTGAATCCTGTTGTGTATTCATATTTTATTTGCAATTTATTAGTACGTAATAAGGGGGTGAGAACGAGGAGTCACACTTTTGGCGCCGCGACGCTTTGTTGTCTCCAACCCTTGTTTTTCGGGGAGGCTGTGAAAACGATTATCGTTACGTTTGACAATTTGCGTTTGAATCTGTGAATATTTTCTTCTATAAAAATATAAAAGTACAAAATATTTTTTATTTTCTTTATATAGTATATATTTATATATAAAAACAAAAGAAAAACAAAAATATAAAAACATTTTCATAAAAAGAAATTAAATTCAGAAATTGGTAAATACCAAAATATAATTATTTCTCATTTTGTAGGTATTATCCATAATTAAACTTTCCCCCCCCCCCCCCCCCCCCCCCCCCCCCCCCCCCCCCCCCCCCCCCCCCCCCGAGAAATTATTGGTTCCCAACTCTAAACAAAAGAGTTTAGAAAACTTGTGCTAAATTGTGTCTTTACGCGGTTACGGCTCTCCTGAAAAGTTAAACAAGCTAAAAAGTGGGTTATAAAGAGGGTTGTTCCTAGGATAACTAACTACTCCGAAAGGAGAATATAGCTTCGCGCTATTACCTACTCTAACACGCCACCTGTGCGTTATTCTTTTGAGAGCTACCGGGAAGTAGTAGATATTTGTAGAAGTTGTCTTTTCTCATTGTCGGTAAAATATATTGTGAATAATTTCATTTGAAAAACAAAAAAAAATAGTGTAATTTTCTTTTTAATGTTTTATTTTGTGCTATGCGCACTCTGTTCTCAATCCCGTAAAGTCGACAACAACAAGTACCGACAACTTCTGTTGATCACCAAATCTTGAGAAGCCAAATAACAATCCTCCCATAGTTAAGTGGATGATATTCGTACTATTGGCGCAATTGCTCGAAGGACCCGCACCGAGGGTTTACGAAGGATGCGATCGTTGTTCCCGGAAATTACCGCGAATAACGTTGAGATCAAGCAAGGGTTACTTAATCTTGTTCAAAACAAGATGCAGTTTTTGGACATGATAAGAAGACCCTCATGCTGGCCTTAATCCGAATTTCAAACCAAGATCACTTCTACTTTATGGAAGTTGTCTTTCCGAACGTCCCGAATACGTCGGTTCAAGCTTATGCTTTTCCTATTTTCCCTCGAGGGAGCAGCCCGGATTTGGCTTGAAAAAGAGCCCCTCAATCGATTTCTTACCATGGGATGATCTTGTTTCGAAATTCATTATCAAATTCTTCCTCCCTCTAATACATCAAATCATCGAAATGAATTCATCAGATATTCAACAAATTTTGATGAAAAACGTTTTACGAGCATGGGACGATTCAATGATCTTCTTAGGGGATGGCCCGCAATCATGGGTTTTCAGAATGCATCAACTTGATCATTCTATAATGCCCTAAATTCAAATGATTCAAGATTCATGAAATCCGCTGCCGGGTGGTAACTTTCTGGATAATATGCCTCGAGAATGCCAGTAAAATATCATCGAGGAGCAAGTCAAGTTCGTCATTACGAAGCCAAGGCATTGTTTCAAAAGTGAAGTACGAGCTCTTTACCCTTGCAGTTTCATCGTGTTGCTGATTGAAAGATATGGTGAGAGCATTTGATTCTCGATAAGAAAAACCAACTCCAGCTCAGACTCCTGATAAAGCAATTTTCGGGATTAGCAAAGTTGGTAACTTGGGGGTGGTAATTCTTACCAAAATTGTCAGCCACCGATCGCAACTTTTTATCGTGACATTTATCCAAGGAATTCGTGTCACAATGCCGCCGCAGTTAACTACAACAATGGAATGCCGTACCGACTCAGGATGGTTGCTATCAAATACGACCTCCGGTTTTATCCTATGCAAATCCATCAAAACAACCAAAATTGGGGGAATCAATTTCATACTAATATCGGGGTGAAACAATTTTAACAAATACGGGGTAATAATTTCAATCAAGGACAAGTTTACAACGCTAGGATATTCAACCAGACTTTTCAAGCTCTAGCGTACCAAGTCTCCAGGTTACACAAGCACCAGGTATGTCTTAGCCCGATTTTAATAACTAGTTCAAAGCATAACGACGCGGTTTATGCAAAATATGCAATTCATTTTGGCAAATATAACGGGACTGAACACCAAATTCGTAACATTAGTAATACGCTTCTACTTTGGGTTCAGGTTCTCTTCCAAGCAACACCATTGCTAACTGAAAGGTGATGTGAAAGCAAATCACTTACCGAAGCGGTGTTTCATAAATGGACCTCAAATTTTTCTCCTCATAAAGAGAAGGAAGAATGAAACGGAAGGTGATAAAGGATTCGGTGCAAACCAGCACCGAAAAAAAATCCCAACCTACAGTGGTCCATATAGCTAATGACCAAATTGGTGAGCCTCGTTGTTGTCTTATAAAGACCCTTAATCCACCTTGCCTTATCCTTCAAGGGCTACAAGAATGCTACGTGAAAAAAGACAATCTTCTAGCTTCTCAAAATTTATGGATCTTTCCGATTTCCATTCTCGAGGCTAAGTTGTTCGCTGACTGCTCTCACTAACATGCCCAAATTTGCACCAATGTTTAGAAAGCTCCCATGACCAAGGATAGTGATTGACGTTGAAAAGACACGGTAATCGGGAATTGCTCGGCGGTATATTCCTAAAAAGTTCCGAGAAACTCTTGGAGACCCGGCAGATTTCTATATCCGTGTGATTTTCCTAGGAGATATGAATGAATGCTTAGCCTTGGACGATCTCGGGGCAAGCATCAATCTAATGCCTCTCTCTATTTGGAAAGAGCTAAGTCTCCCTGATTTGACCAAAACCCGGATGACACTTAAACTTGCCGATCGAACAATTTCTACTCCCACCGGCATCGCCGATGGGGATGTTTCGTGATAAGTTGGAACGTTCTTCTTTTCCTGAACGATTTTGTGGTTGTTGTTTATTATCGTTGCCGATCTCGGTTCCCTTGAATATTTGGAAGAACCTTTCTTGAGGATGGCATGATGCCTTGATTCGATGTTACGGTGAACAAATGGCCCTTAGGCACGTGACCAATCCGCGTGACCTTCAAAGTTGGTTTGATACTATGCAATTTTATCTCTACAATATCATTGGAATTGGTTAACCGAGTCGATGTTATTGACATTGCTTGTGAAGAATTGTTCAAATGTACTTGTAATTTCTAAAGTGGCAATCCCAACTTCTACGTCGGACCTTATGATAGATTTCTCGCACTTCCATCTTTCTCTCCCTTCGGAGGAAGTGATTTTTTTATGACGAGATCGTGAATTTCTTGAACATGATTATCAATACCACCAGGTGTTGACGGAATCTATGATTCTGAGGGAGATATGTTTACTTGAGGAAATTGTTAAGTGCAATCTATAGTGACCCAAATCTCCTTCCGTCACCAGTTTGTGAATAAAATGTACCTGAGAGATTAAAGCTTCATTGTGAAGATCCCTTCACCGACCTTGAAACTCAAGACTTACATCCCATCTTGAGTATGCATTATTGGAAGGGTGATGACATATTTACCGTCATAATCGCTATAAACTTGAAAGATGAGGATAAAAACCGCCTGATCAAGGTTCTTAAGTACACAAACATGCATAGCTTGGAAGATTTTGATATAAGGGGTTAGATGATACAGTTTGCACCCATAAGATTTTGATGGAAGTAATGCCAAAACCAGTAGATTCACATCAGAGAAGGAGTTCAACCCAAAATCCATGAGGATATTAAGCAAGAAGTTATCAACTTCTTTGGATGGGGTTATTTACCCGATCTATGACAGTCTTGGGTTAAGCCGGTTCATTGTGTCCCTAAGAAGGGAGGCATAACCGTGGTGAAAAATGAAGAAATTGAATTAATACACACTAGGTTGGTTACGGGATGGCGAGTTTGCATCGATTATCGAAAACTCCCTGAGAACTGTAAAGACCATTTCCCTTTTAACTATTCATGGTTCAGATGCTTGAAAGATTAGCGGAAATAGTACTATTGATTTTTGGACGGATTCTCGGCTTAATTTCATATCCCAATTGACCGCCACTTGTATCAGAGAAGGACTACCTTCACCTGCCTCTTACGAGACTTTGCCATATCGTCGCTTGCCTTTTGGGTTATGCAATGCACAGGGCACGTTTCCAAAGGTTGTTTGGTTGCTATCTTTTCACGATATGATTGAGAAACCATGGAGGTCTTCATGGATGATTTTCAGTTTTCGGTGATTCTTTCTCTCTTGCCTTTCCGACTTTATGACAAGAATGCTCCAAAGGTGTGAAGACACCACATCTTGTGCTAAATTGGGAAAATTGCCACTTTATTGGTCAAGAAGGAATAGTCCTGGGCATAAGATTTCTAAGTCTTGGATCGGGTTGAGTAATCAAAAGTGATGTCATTGTCAAATTTGCCTCATTCCCTCACTAATCGTGAAAGGGTCATTCGCAGTTTTTCGGTCACGCCCGGATTCTACCGACGTTTTATCAGGATTTTTCCAAAAATCTGCTCCGGCCTATGACCCAATCCTTGAAAACGATAACTCGTTTATCTTCTCGAGGAAATGTATTGAAGCATTTGAACCCTTAAGATGAAAGGTAACCCAGCTCTATTCTAGGTGCTCCCGATGGGACTTGTCCTTTGAAACTCATGTGTGATGCAGAGTGATTTTGTGTTGGGGCAGTCCTTAGGGAAACGTAAGTCAAGCTCACTTCCAGCGATACACTATGCAAGAAAAAACTAAGACCGAGGTCAAGGCACATTACATAACAATGGAAAAGGAATTACTTGCCTAGTGTATGTTGAGAAATTCCGGCCATTTCTTTGTCTTGTCCAAAAGATAGTGTTACGGACCGATTCAGCTTCTCAATATACTTGTACTTGCTAAGCAGGATTGACTAAGGCCAAGATTGCTCGGTGTGATTTTGCATGCTACAAGAATTTTGATGTCGTTTATCGTGATAAAAAGTAGGACAGAAAATCTCGCCGTAAGGACCACCTGTCATAGACTAGAATATCCCTATCTAAAGTGAGCTCGAGAAAAAGGAAAATACGGAAAAATTTCCTCTCGAGGACACTGGGGGATGGTTACCTTTCGTGGTGATAATATATGCCCATGGTTTGCCGATTTTGCAAAATACATGCGGGGAATTTTTGTTATCAAAGGAATGTACGTCTCTGCAGAAAAGAAAGTTTTTCAAAGACGTTCAATACACTACTTGTGGGGGACGACCCTTCTTGTGTATGATTATGTGCGGATCAAGTGATTCGGCGTTGTGTTTTTATCGGGGCAAGAAGCTTTCTTTTGACATTCTAAAGCTTGCACAGTGGACCCAGACTGGGGGGACTCTACTAGGGACCAATTACTGCGCTAACAAGGATCTTCGATTCTGGTTTTTATTGGCCACGATTCTACAGGTTACTCACGACTTTGCTCTACCGATGTGACATTTGTCAACGTTCAGAAGGCAAAATTTTTCGCAAAGTGATGAAATGCCTCAAAAACTCATATCCAAGTTTGCGATAAAGTCTTTGACATGTGGGGCATGATTTTATGGGGCCTTTCTGTTTCAAGAGGAAAACAAATATATACTCTGTGGGCCGTCGATTACTTTGTCTAAAATGGGTTGAAGCAAGAAAGCGCTCCACCAATGACGCCCGAGTTGGTTCAAATTTCTTAAATCTCTCTTAGCCAGATTCGGTGCCCTCGTGCAATCATAAAGTGATGGCGGAACCCATTTTTTGCAATGACAATTTGCAAAGGTCATGCTTAAATACGGCGTCAACTCATCGTTTCTACACCGCGTTGTTCATCCACAAACAAGTGGACAAGTGAGGTATCCAATCGTGTTTGAACGAATTCTTGAAAGGACGTAGGCGAAAATCGTGCCTCGTTGGTCGGATAAATAGTTGGACGCACTTTGGGCCTTCCGCATCAGCTTACTTTTCACCATGGGTGTACTCCATATCAAGTTTGGTGTACGGAAGGATGTCATCTTTCCGATGAGCTGAGCACCAAGCTTACTGGGCCCTTAAGCATACAAACTTTGATATCAGAACCGCGGGTGATCACAGGAAAGTTCAGCTCAAAAACTTAATGAACTTCGTGCTCATTGCCTACGAAAACTCTTATTTACAAAGATAAAAACAAGAGAATCGCATAATCCAAGATCAAAAACGCGTTTTCAACGTCGGTGATCGAGTCCTCCTCTTTTAACTTAGATTGTAGATTTTCTCAGGGATGCTTTAGAACCTATTGGAGTGGACCTCATTCACTGTAACCAGAGTTTTTTCAATATGGCACTGTCGGTTTTCCCAAAAACTCGGGCAATTTCAAGTGAATTGGTCACTCGTTTTAAAGCACTTAATTTGGAGGGGACGTACACAATTGGTCAGTCACGATCTCCAACAACATTCCCATGAACCATTAAATTCAAGTGACGGGTCAAGCATAAGCGGACCTTAAAACAAGCGCTTAGTGAGGAGGCACCCAGCAAGCCTTATCGTAGTATTGTTTATAAATGAATAAGTGTTTTCTGTTTGTGTGGAGGCTTCGCCTTTTCCATTTACCCGTGTTTTAGTGTTTGTGTGTGTTAATTGTCCAGGATTGCCCGGATTGTGATGACTCTCGTGGTCTAAGTTATGTCTTCATCCACAAGAGTTTCATTTCCTCAATTCATTTTGGAATCCAGTATCCAAATCTAATCGGCTAACGTTTTATCTTTTGGACACTTAATAAACGGCTTAGATTTACGTAGGTGCCCCTTCTTCAAAACATCTGAGGACGTTGTATTAGTTCTTAGTATGGGGGTCTTCGATTTGATTTCTGCTTGCAGCCGTTGTTTATCATGTAATCCGTTTGTACCAGCCAAATTTGTGCTAATAATACCAAAAAAAATAAAAAAATTTAAAATTTTCAAAAATAAGAATAAAGTGTTTTGTCACAAGTTGTTCGACTTCCTAATGGTAGATGAGAATAATTTTTGACTCGATCACGGGCATGCTTGAGCCCCTTTGATAGTTTCCTCAACTTACGCTTGTAGGCTAAGCTTTCCGAATATCTATTGCTTCGAATTTTAATAAGGTGAAGAACAAGAGTGAGAGATTTAAATATAAGTTTATGTGCTGAGAAGATTCTCTAAAGTTATTGAGTATACTTGTGGCTTTTTCTCCATTAGCTTCTAAATCACCTAATCATACGTGCTCATTTCAATTAGTAACTAGTCAATCGATGTTTTAGAAAAAGCTTCCAATTTTGTAACTTGATTCATTTAAAGAGGAGTTTTTTTTTCTTTATCTTAGTAAATGAAAGTTAATATGCCAAAGTTGCATGAAGGTAATATGAATGCAAAAATGCATGAATATTGGAATTATGCCATTGGAAAGCATAATTTGAGTAATTGGAGCAAGTACAAAGATGTGTCGTGATATCCACTCGCTGACCCACGAGGTGGGGGTTCAAATAAGGACATCTTTACTTTTTTTTTTTCCTTAGGGATTTGGTGTGTTGTGATATCTCACCAGGAAGCGAGGTCTAGGTGGGGGCTCAAACTAAGACACCTATCCTTAGCCATTTAGGAAGAAGGTGTTGATGTGATTTCCCACTACGCTAGCAACGGGGTGGGTTTTTAAACTAAGAGCACCGGTTGTTGGTTGTGATATCTTACTAGGGAGCGAGGCCTAAGTAGGTGTTCAAACTAAGCAACGCATTCCTAGCTTTAAGAACTTATGATTATGATGATGAAGATGTTGCAAAAAGTTCTACAGTTAAAATTTTGTTCTTTAAAATCAAGTTACAAGGTGCCTAATAAGTTGTTGCTTGAGTCATGATCATCTTGGGGGGTGGGATGTGAAAAATATATTTACAACTATGGAAATCAAGTTGATCTATGTGTTGAGTTGAATGAGTAACACTTTAAAATCTATATCCATGTCGGGAGTTAAAAGTTCACAAGTCATAAGTATGAGTGCGCAACATTAGACTATTTATTGAACAAATGATTTGTTTAATTGCTTGGTTTGGAAACTAGTGAAAAATCCCGGGAACGATGAATTTTTCGTAAGGACCATCCGTAGCTTATTCTGATGGACGGCTTTCATTCTTTGATCTGTGTTTATAAAATAAAGGATTATCAGGGCAGTCAGGAAAAGAAAAAGGAAAATTCCAAAAATATTAGGGGATTGTTAGTATGCATATAAAAAATTTGGTGAAAACGGGACTTGTCAAAGTTATTGATTCTTTAGTTTCCCTTGACAAAACTCATTTGTACTTTTAGCGAGGTTAATTAGTCGAGGGAGGTGTCGAGATTCTTAGTTTTCTTGAGTGTTTACTTCATAACATTGCGTGAGGACACGGCAATACCTTAGTATGGGGGATTTTGGTATGTGCTTAATTACACATACCATTTCCATTAAAAACGGACTAAAGGACTAAATAAACTACCATAAAATAATAGTATTTGTATGTTTTTGCATTTGTGAATTCTGTGCGGAACGGGTATATTTCAATAAATGAAAGCCAAAAAACAAACAAAACCAAGCATGGGATGGAAAGCCACAGTCAGTAATGTCTTAAGTGTCAACCACATGAGAAAATACAACTTGAGGATAAAATTGCCAAACCTCAAGTTGTATTACAAGAGTTAAAAGACAAGGGTCGAAATTGCAAATTGGGTTAAAGTTTGCAAGGAAGTTATAAAGACTTGAGGGGCCCATAGACTGACAAACTACCAGAAATACCTAATTTCACCGCCCAACTAAACCCCAGGTAGCTACTTGGGGATGTCGTCCATACCTCGTACCCTGACAAATCCACATCCAACACCTTGATAAATCATTTTCAACCACTCAAATCAACACCCGCCCCAGCTGTATAAGTGCAATAGTTGGCAATCCCTCGCCATTTCCTAAGTATTTTCGATGGCGTATGATTGACTCAAAGAGAACAAAAGTAAATTAAAAAGGCTGTGATTTGTTGAGAATCACCTCAACAAACAAGCACACTCTTTGTTTTTGTCCTCTACAAGACAAACAAGCAGAAAGAAGTCGAAAAGAAGAGATTAGGTATAAATAGAGCCTGTTTGTAAGCCTTTGAGGCAATAGTTAGTTTTTTGTTTATCTTAGCTTTATTTTCAATTTTAACTATACTTTTATTTGTAAAAGTCTTTACAGCTTTTACTTTCATCTTTGTAACACTTTCAAGTTTTAATGCAAATTTGAGATTTTTAAGTAAATTTACAATTCCAAGTGTTAAGTTTCTTCATTGTGTTGTTTTGTGTTCAAAAAGCTCTCAATACAGCTTGTTTTATGAAGCTGCTTTGTTAAGTAAATTTAAAAAGTTAAGTTGTTAAGAGAAAATTACAAAAAATCACTGCAAAGTACACCACAGCTAGCTTATTTTATGGATGATAAGCCAGTTTTGGATGGGCTTATGGACTCTCACTAGCTTGTTTTATACAAGCTAGAGCTTGTAGATTCTTTGTTTGATACTGTTTTGAGCAAGGGAGTTGTAAGTTTCTCTTTTTCTTATTTTTCCTATTTACTGCAGAACTGCTCATTAGTGCTTAATTGTTACTTACATTTGCTTATTTATGCTTAATCATGATGTTTAGTGCTTATCTTGCTTAGTTGTCAGTCTAGAAACAGTTTGTGTAACTTTTTTAGTTAGCACTGTTAGTTCATTTAATAAAACTGCTAGTTATGAGTTAAGACTGTTAGACTAATTCAGCTTATTTAAGTGCTTATTCTTAATTAAAGTCTGCTTATAAATATCTTATTTTGTTATTGGATAATCTGTTTCTAATCAGTATGAAAAGAATAATGATTTTTGAAAACCTTAAGGGATATTTTCAACTAGCAGTACTAACCCATAGTTAGTACTGCTAGTTCACTTTTGGAACTTTTAAAGCCAGCAGTACTAACTTAAAGCCAGCAGTACTAACTCCAAGTTAGTACTGTTAGTTAAAACTGTTAGTACTGGTGCCTCATTTTAGCTTATCAGCTTATTATTTCGGCTTATTTAAGATTTCCTTAGCTTTTTAGAGTAGATTAAACCATTTTCCTTTACTGTTTTTAGGAGTAAGCTTGTTTAAGCTTATTTTCCTTTTCAAAGTATTTTCAATAGTGTATCAGTTTGTAGCTTTTTAGCTTATTTGCCCTTCTAGTTTATTCTAGTTGCTTATTCTTCTTACTAAGTGCTTATTAGGGTTAGGTGAATATCTGTTTTAGCTTATTTGCTTATTTCTTGTTTCATTGTGTTTTGTTTAGGCTAGCAGTACTAACCTTAAGCTAGCAGTACTAACTTAAAACTGGCGGTACTAACTCCAAGTTAGTACTGGTAGTTATTACTGTTAGTACTGTTGCTAGTACTGCTGAGTCTCCTTGCTTAATTTAGCTTAATTGCTTTTTGAATTTGCTTAGTTAGAGTTAGTTTAGCTTATTTGGTTTGTCTTAAGCTTATTTGAGCTTATTTGTGTCTTAGTGTAAAAGTTTTAAGTGTTTTTACCATTTCTAGCTTTTATTCTTGTTCCAGCTTATTTTCTTTGCTTATTTTTATGTGCATTTGCTTATTAGTGTTAGTGCCCAATCATATTCACATCCTTGTCATATTCAAACATCAATTTTCAATTCGTCTTTCGATTTTCCATTCAAGCCTCGTTGGGACATAACGACCCGGGAACACTCTATACTGCTTCCGGTTTCATTGGTCTCGCGGATTTTGATCCTTGTTATGTATTTATATATATTTGTATTTATTGGTACGTAATAAGGGGTGAGAACGAGTGAGTCATTACTTTTGTAAAATTAGTTTCTTTTCAAAGATGGTTGTCTTTTTCTTAATTTGGTTTCTTTGAGTGACTCGACTGTCGGCCGAGTAGTAGTGTCAGTATTCCTGAGCCTCCATGTTATTCTTGCATTGTCAATAATGGTGATCATCAGTGAGGTCAAATGCAGAACCTACTTCTAATGTTGTATTGGATACCCGTAGTACAGGTTTGTTGCTTTGTCTTTCTACTTCAAATATACTTATCATGATATCTGCATTTTTTCAAGCTTTATGTTTTTTGATTATCATTGGCAGATACTGTTAGTACCCCAGCTGGACCCGATCCTGATATAGGGGGTAGCAGTTTCAGTCAGGATACGAGATTGACAGGTAGCCATCGATGGCATAAGTGATAACCGCTGACAATGTATGCAATTTCAGTTTAATGATTATTATTATTGTTGTAGGTCCGCCTTCCACTTGGTGCATAAAAAAGAAACAGGAAGCCGACAATCAAAAAGCTCAGCACGCAAGGCGCTGTTTGGGAAAGATTAAAAAGATGACAAAACAGAAAGCATCAAGAAAATGAAATGTGATGACTGAAAAACGGACACGTAGGCATGGTATGTATATAAGTACTTCCCCATATCGTGTGCACAAAACATAATCCGACAACTAAATCAACTAATCAACTAATCAACTATCTACGGCCCTACATGGTGTGCGTATGTATATTTACGCACACCATATCTATAACTATATGCGCCGCCTTTGGCACCACTTGGGGAAACTACGTAACCTTAATCCCTTTCTCCCTACAATACTCCAAATCAACTTTGTCTAACCCCACACTACAACTTGATACAATTTCAAGAGCCGTCAATGAATCGATCAATTCCATGCCAGCACCAATGACTGTTCACAGCTGCAGCCCGGATAAAATGACCGCACTCATTGAAGAAGTCGTTTTTGTCTGAGAATTCCCACAGGCGGAACGGAAGAGTTTGAATCGTTTATCGAGTTATTCTAGGTAAGAGTTCATGGGGTATGTTATTAGTACACTGGTGGCCTCCATGATCATGGTTTGGTGGTTTTACTGTCTACTAACTTATACTCAGGTTTTGTAAACTGTGCTTTCATAAGATTTCGATTTCTTTAATAGATTATGTTGTTCTGTCAGAAAAAAGACAATTGATAACAGAGGTCTGCATATAAAACAGTAGTTTACCAATTGGTTTTATATTCTTCTCAAAAGAGTAACTTCAGTTCATTCAAGTTCGAAAATTTTCTGTTGCTGTCAAGTTTTCTACAGTAACTTAAACAATTACTATACCATTTACTCATTTAGTGATATTTATAAACAGCTTTGGAGAATTGGAGCGAAAATGCATCAACATAAATCTAAAAATTCTTTTTGTATGTTTCACTGAAGTATTTGCTTGATTTATATACTATTTTCAAAACATCACAAACAAAATCGAATCAGAGCATAATTGATCAACCCAATTCAAACCTTTTGCATCAAATTAGACTCGAGAGTAGATGAAATTTGCTACTTTCAGTTTGCATCTTTATTAATTTTTCCTTGTAGAATCCATAAAATAGACATGTATGAGGACAAATTCAAAGCTGCTAAAAATAAGCAGACTTCGAAAACAAGTACACACATCACCAAATGATTTACATCTTCTAAATTTCATTGACATCATAATTATACTTGAACCACTGGAGGTGACAGTGGCTTCTTGTTAAAGTGAGCCTGTAAGTTCCCAAGGACGAGATCAGCCATCGCGTTTCGGGTCTCCACAGTGCCACTCCCAACATGAGCCAACAAGACTACATTATCAAGACCAAACAGTTCCTCAGGCACATGCGGTTCATTCTCAAACACATCAAGACCTGCACCAGCTATCCGGCGTTAAACAAGAGCAGATACCAAATGATGCCCCATCTGCAACGATCAATGATGGTGTCAAAATATCATGTGTCACAAAATAATAGATGCGAGCTCACACCCTTGCCATCTTCTAACTTATCAAGATTCTCAAGGAAGTGAGATAATACCGTAGAAAATGATGCCCCATAATATGGAAAAGCTGTTAGTATGAATCTCTCATATTCGTTGTGTCTAAAAGGACGAACTGGAATCTGCAAGTGCGCATTAAAATCATAATGTGAATGTTAGATATGGTAACAGTAGAGGCGGCAAAATGGATGGGTTGAGTGGGGTAAGATTAACATGTTAAAAAGGTTTGGGTCAAAAGAGGCAATTATTTAGCACATGTCAAAATAGGTTGGGACTTTGTAATCCATTTTGTTAATATAAAATTATGTTATTAATGTATTAAATAATAACTACGATTAAAAACTACATTTTGTAGATAAAACAATTAAACCTTTTTAAATAAAGCCATTTAACTTATACACATTTAAATGTACATTTCAGTCCTTTAGCTTAACCCACTTAATAAATCAAACATTACCCATATATTGTATGTAATCTGTTAGGAAACAATCTAGTAAATGCATGCCATAGTTTAGAACACAAAATTTGTTGTTCATGAATGGGGCCCTCGAAAAAAAAACTAAGGTGCATCACCCACTCTTTGGAGAAAGGATTCGCCACTTACCAATTAATCAAGTTCTTTAATTATCTAGTAAGTATTAAGAACTTTACCTGTTTTGCAAGTGACAAGCTAGTGTATCCAAGCCTCTGATATTCAACCTTAAACTGGAAAACACCATAGACATCTGGCACCTTAAAGGAAGCAAGATACAAACCCTGCAGATAAATTATAAAAAGAAAGAACATGAATATATTTAGCGAACTTAGAGAAGCATGTATTATAAAGTGGCTGACAATGATACCTTCTTATCAGTTGACATGGTTTTCAACACGTAGGGGCTCATCATGTAAAACTGAACCTGAACATCATTTGCAACATATGGTTCCCAACTTGATCCAGACCACTCATAGATCTCTACGAAGTACTCCTGAAACAAGTTCAAATTAACTAGGCATTAGCAAATCCTTAGTTTGGTTTTTTTATATAGAAAGCAACAAAAAGTTAAAATATACAGTTACTAGTTTCAATTTCAACCATGGGTTTATTCAGGTTATCTTTGACCTCTAATAGATCATACGGGTAAACTCCAAAAATCTTGTTTAAGTTTGGAACGGGTCAGAGGTCATAGACTAATAGGTGACCAATAGTGTATCTAGATTCTTCCACTCTCTCCTATCTTTATATTTGAATAGTAGTTTAGTCATACCATTTCATTATAATACCCGATAGAAATTTCAAAAAAAGAGTTATAACAGTTTCTGGTTCAACACATACCGACCCGTTTTGACATGCATAAGTCCCATCTCGAGCACTAACCCAACCTGTCCTGCCCAGCCCAGCCCACTCATTTTGAATCTAAAAAAATTACCAGGTCATCGTTGATCCTGTAGATAGCAGGTTCTTCAGTCTCGCCAACTCTGTGGTGTCTGACATTGACAGCCTGTCGACATTCAAGATGAAAATTCGTAAGAGATTGTATTGAAGTAGAAACTGTAGACTACACGGAAAATGTAGTTTACATATCAGAGAATTTATTAGAGAAGCAATAGCAGATTATTAGGGTAGAAGTTGAAAATACACTTGATTAGAGAAGCAATAGCAGATATCTCACCTTCAAATGGGCCTCTTTCATGGAAGACCCATTTTGCCTAAACCTCAGGAAACACAACTGTTGATCTTTCCAGATTTTTCATACCGTTGCAAGATAATTATTCAATCCAAAATCCTCTCAATTCATTTTAATGTACGTATCATTTCTTCTTTTTAGAGTAAAAAAACTAAAACTAATATCGGAAAAAGTCTGTTTCTAAAATAAAACAGAAGTAGCCAACATGGTGAAAATATGGTTCAAATGGAACAACTCTTTATGTTTGACCAGTTCACCCCTATTATCTTGGATTTAATTGTACATCTTTAAAATGTACTACGTAATAAAACAATTTGACAGGAACAATGGGTAGCTAACCCATCGTCCCCTTCAAATTCTATCTTCTTCATAGATCCAATTACTTTAAAAGCTAACGCTCCCATGATGGACTCAATGAGAGACTCAACATATAGAACAGCATCTCGACCAATTCTAGTGAGCTATATTCAAGCAATCCGCAGTCATTAACTATTTCTTCAATACACAGGCACACACCATCAAAAAATGATGGGATTTAGCCGTACAATAGCAACGTACTTTCAGTTTTGTTCCATGTTGGTACGTGAACTTTTTTTTATTCCACTTAATGTAACGAACTTTCAAGTTTCGTGTTAATTTGCACCGTCAACTATGTTTATCCGATGAGCTACATTTTGGTCCACTTAACGACCTGTTTGCAGACATGATTGTTTTTTTTTTTATTTTATTTATTATGTTAGGTTTGCTTTTTAGCCAACGAACGTTTGCACCGTTAGTCCTTTATACTAACGTTAGTCCTTTATCCAAAAAATTAAAAAAAAAAAAACTTTTAATTTTTTAAAAAAAATTTAATTTCGAAAAAAAAATTAATTACGAAAAAAATTTTAACCAAAATTTTTTTTTAATTTTTTAAAAAAATTTTAATTTCGAAAAAAAATTTAATTTTGAAAAAAATAAAAAATTTTAATTTCTAAAAAAATTTTAATTTTGAAAAAAATTTTAACCAAATTTTTTTTTTTAAATTTTTAATTTTTAAAAAAAAATTAATTTTGAAAAAAATTCTAAATTTTTTTTAACCAAAAACCTTTTTTTTTAAATAATTTAAATTTTCGAAAAAAAAATTTAATAATTTAAATTTCGAAAAAAATTTATGCGATTTGCCCTTTTAAAAAATCAGTTTATAAAATTTTAACGGAGCAAAAAAAAAGTTTATAATAATTCTCGTGTTTTTAAACAAAGTATTAAACATTTTTATAGAAAAAAAGTTCACGTACTAAAACGGAACATTAGAAAAAGTTCACGTACCAAAACGGAACATTAGAAAAAAAGTTCACGTGCCACGTAGACTATTAGCCGGTAATCAAACTTTTTATCCGGTTGCCTATCCAAGTTGGTGCAAAGTAACACAAAACATGAAAGTTCGTTACATTGAGTGGAACAAAAAAAAGTTCACGTACCAAGATGGAACAAAATCGAAAGTACGTTGCTATTGTACGGCTAAATCCCTTTATTATTTCACTTGCTATAGCATATGCAAAAATTTCATCAACACGTGTTTTATTTCGATTCCATGTTGTACCATTTTGTACAAAGTTTATTGAGATCTCATATTCATTAGGTACATGGTCATCTTCAAGAGATTTATCCACATATTCTGTGTTATTATTAATTTCTTTTGGGATTTTATTGATAACAACTTCTTGAACTTTTCTAGTTATATTCTGCTCTTTCCTTCTTCGTGGATTTGTATCTTTTGAACCCACTGGTCTTCCACGCTTTCTGCGTACATTTGACTCATCTAGAGTTTCAGGAATATCAATTCTAGAAGGTGCATTTAAAGCTGGAATATATGATTTAGTAACTCTTTTTGCATCTGTAAATGCATCAGGCAATTCATTTGCTATTCGTTGCAAGTGAATGATCTTTTGAACCTCCAATTCACATTGACCACTTCGAGGGTCAAGAAAAGATATTTGTGATGCATTCCAAGTTACATCTTGCTTGTCTAACTTTTTATTTTCTCCTCCTAAGATTGGGAACATTGTTTCATCAAATTGGCAATCAGCAAAACGTGCTGTAAAAACATCTCCAGTTAATGGTTCCAAGTATTTGATGATTGATGGAGAATTAAAACCAACATAAATTCCCAATCTTCTTTGAGGTCCCATCTTTGTACGTTGTGGTGGTGATATTGGTACATAGACGCCACAACCAAAGACTTTTAGATGAGACAAACTTGGTTCTCTTCCAGAAACCAGTTGGAGTGGAGAATACTTATGCGATGCACTTGGTCTTAATCTAATAAGAGCAGCAACATGTAAGATAGCATGTCCCCATGCAGAAGATGGCAATTTTGATTTCATAAGTAATGGTCTAGTAATTAATTGTAATCTTTTTATTAAAGATTCAGCTTGACCGTTTTGTGTATGCACATGTGCTACAGGATGCTCAACCGTAATCCCAATTGACATACAAAACTCATTAAATGATTGAGATGTAAATTCTCTTACATTATCAAGCCTAATTTTCTTAATTTGATA
>BQNB010131432.1:7100-18783 GCA_026074375.1 Tanacetum coccineum
TGGAAAGTACTTTAAAATCACTAAAATACTAACATAATATATATAATATGTATTATATACATATAGTACGTACACAGAAAATTACGTACACGACATTTTAAATTACGCAAAACTTCTAAATGATCTCATTTCCATTCAATCTCATTTTAACTAGTACCATGATTCATCAATCATGTACTTCAATCTCATACACATATCTCTCACAAAACACATAAAGAACACACATAAACGCTTCAAATAAATTCTAAACAAACTGACCAACCGGCTCAAACCACGGTTGTCACAAGTTTGACATGAGTCACAAAATTACTCCATTCTTGTGAAAGACTGTTTAAGAACTTGGTACTGACTTGAAAGTTCATTTTGTAAATGTCCATGTCACTGATCAGCTGAGTAAATCTCAAGTAATATCGATGAAGTGATTCCCCCTTGATGTGAGCAAACTTATCAAATGCATCATACAGTTTACACTCCCTTTCCTACTTTGTCAATGAGGTACCTTGCATTAGTAGTTGAACTCTTTCCCATAGATCCTTGGCAACTCTGTGATGATTAACAAGAGAATAGACATCTGATGGTAGTCCTTGAAGAATGATATTAGTCGCCTTAAGATCACAATCAGCTTGAATTTTCTCAGTTGCAGATAATTCCTCATATTTCTTTTTCCGAGTCACATCATTTTCTTCAATCGTTGGCCAAATGAGTGGACCAAGTTCAACTGATTCAAGTATCATTCTTTCATGCTCTCTATTTTGCATGTAAAGTTCCATTATGCTTTTCCAAGAATCATACATATGTTTCTCTAGCATTGGTGGACGATTGTCAGCACCAGAGAGTATCATGAATTCAACAAGAGTAGACATTGTTACTTTGTTAGTATGTGAAAAGATTACTTGTTGATCGAACAGTGATAAGAAGTAATTGTGTTAAAGTGAGTTGATTTTAAGTTTGTTTTAAGTGAATGAGTCTTAAGATTACACGGGATTTTACAATTCTTGATAAAACCGAGAAAATAAGTGAATACTTCACGGGATTTTACAAATCAAAGAAAACCGTATAAATCTCCAAGGCAATATGGTATAAATCTTCAAAGGCAAGTGTATAAGTCACCTAATTGTAACGTATAAATCACCTTAAGAAAGCTTGCATAAATCGCCTTTTAGAAGATTGTATAAATTGCAAGATTGAAAACGGTATAAATTCCTGGATTTTGACTTAGGTATAAATCGTTGGATTTTGATTTAGGTATAAATTGCCGGATGTTAACTTAGGTATAAATCGTTGGATGTTAACACACGTATAAATCATTGGATTTTACTCACGTATAAATCGCAGGATTAGAAACACGTATAAATCGCTGGTTTTTTTGGATTTTGAAAACACGTATATATCGCTTGGATTACCCACACGTTATAAATTTCGAATCCAAAAAGTTATAAATCGCTGACTTTGACACCACGTTAAAAATCGCCGGAATTGCAGACACACTATAAATGCTTATACCCAAACGTATAATCGATCTGATTCAAAACAGTATAAATGCCAGAATGAAAAACGTAAAATTATAAATCGCCGAATTCAATACGTATATCGCCCGAATTCAACAGTGTGTATAATAAAAAGCCTTTCGTCTTCAAACACTTCAAATCACCTAAAAATACAATTTTGACATTTTTGCTTGAAATCACTTGTACTTCTTGCGATTCTAAGACTAGGAGAACATTTATCCTAATACTATCTGATTAATTACAGAAACTTTATGGATTTTAACACAAAAAAATTTGAATCAAGATTCTTGTATCCAAAACTTTTCAAACGAAAAACACTCTATAAAAAAGATAAAGATTTTTTTAGTTTTTCAAAGTTTTTCTTGTACAAACTACCTAGACTAAGATATAAAATCAGAGATGAAAGTTGTAAGGCGTTATGGTTTTAAAACCCACAAAAGATTTTAAAAATCTTTGTGCTCGTTCGATACAAAAACAAGAGTAGTAAACAAGTAAACTGAAGACATTCAAAACCAAGCTTAATACCCATGGCTATTAGATAACCAATTATAGTAATTTCTGGATTATCTACTCACATCAAATGTTTATGAAGAAACTAGAGAGAGAAAGGATAGATGAACACTTCTAGAGAGAGAAAGGAAAAAAGATAAATATTAGATTAGCAAAATGTGAAGTGAATAATCAACCCTCTCCAAGGTGTGGAGAGGGGTGCTTATACATCATCAATGGCCGACCATGAGGCTCTTGTGGGCTTTCCATGGGCCTTGGGCTCTTACTAGCTATTAAGGTTTACAAATATTACTATACGAGCTATCTATAGATATAAGGGGGAAAGTGACCGACTCTGTTCGTTAAACCTAACATTGAATAGTGATAACAATTATGGTATTGAATTGTTGAGCAAATCTCCAGTAGTACTGATACAGTGTTTCACCCTTCACAAAATGAAAACTTATCCAACTCGTCATACAATTTACACTCTTTTTCTTGTAATGACAATTTCGTCCCTTGCATAAGAAGCTTAACTCTGTCCCATATCTATTTTGCTACCTTATGATGATTGACAATAGCATACACATCCAGTGGAAGACCTTGAAAAACAATATTGGTAGCTTTGCAATCGCAATCAGCTTAAAGCTTTTCAGTAGTAGAAAGTTCTGCATAAGACTTTTTCCTAGTAGTACCATCCTATTGAACAACAGTAGGCCATACAAGTGGACCATTTTGAACTGAGTCAAGAATCATTTCCCATTTATCGTTATTCTCATGTAACATTCCATATCTATGAATTTTCCAAGAGTCATACAAATATTTTCCAACATGGGAGGACGGTTGTCCGCACCGGCTATGATCATAAATTCGGCTAAAGTTGTCATATTGAATTGATTGATTAAATGAGAATAGATAACTTTTTAATCGTTCAGTGATTAGAGGTTGTTGTGTTAAATTGTTGCTTGTTTTAAGTGAATGGGTCTTAAGATTACACGGGATTTTACAATTCTTGATAAAACCGAGAAAATAATTGAATACTTTATGGGATTTTACAAATTACAGAAAAACCGTATAAATCTTCAAGGAAATATGGTATATAACTCAGGTAAGGGTAATAAATCCTCCATGTGTAATGTATAAATCACCTTAAGAAAAATGTATAAATTGCCCTCTAGAAAGATGGTATAAATCGCCGTATACACAAGGTATAAATTGCCGGATTCATAGAAAAACGTAATAAATCGCCGTATAGGAAGATATATTTAAATCGACCAAAAACCATTGATGCTATAAATCGTTGTTATACAAGGATGTATATAATCGCCGGGGTTATACCAGTTATAAAATCGCTCCGGATAGGATTACATCGTATAAATTCGCCTGTTCTAAAATACGTATAAATCGCCGTTAGGAGTGTATATCGCGAAACTAGAGGATGTTTATAAATCGCTGGAAAGCAAGAGATGTATAATCGCCATATACACATCCGTATAAATATCGAATTCACACACACGTATAAATCGCCATACTCAATAACGTATAAATCGCCGAATTCAAACAGTGTGTATAAAAAGCTGTCTTTCTACAAGTAATAATCCTATGGACTTATATGGAGACAAATTTTTTTGAATACCTACTTATACTGATGTCGAAAACCTCTATGCTTATTACGAGGAGGAACATGGGTTTCTTGTGATGTTAGGAAGCATTTGTTGTATGGGTTAGGTTTGGGCTAATTGCCCAAATGCATAGCTGCCCAGTATTGCGGGGAAATCACGGGTCAACATATTACTCATTTTATTGGAAAAGATGCTTAACAAGACTTATGGATTTGACATGCGTTCTTTGGTGTTTTTAGGCGAACAACAACGTCAACGTTATATGTCAATCGTCTTTGTTCAACGATCTTAAAGATGGGTAAGCAACAGAGGTTCCGTTTGTGGCTAACGAGGTGCCTTGTATATGGGGATATTATCTTACTGACACGATATATCCGTAATGGTTTGTTCACAGCAAGGTGTGAATGATACAAAGCGAATAAGGTATAAGCAAGCACATGAAGCAACAAAAAAAGACGTGGAACAAGCGTTTGATGCGCTAAAAAAAGTGGGCTATAATAAAAAAAATCTCGCACGTCCGACTGAAAATAACGGATATGATGTACACATGCATCATATTACTTAATATGATTATAAAGACAAAGGGAAGACAATCTCTCCCGACTTTCATCCGGATGAGCAACATCGTGATGGTGATCTCATACGAACGTATGTAAAAACGTTACAAGTTGTTAATGACTTAATCAATGAGGAAACCATCTAAGCCAAAAAATCGATTTAGTGAAACACATTTGACGTTGAACAAATGCAAACTAATTTATACTTTTATTATATTTGAATTTTTATTGTAATTTTTTTATTTGAATTGTAAATGTAATATGTTTTAATGAATATTGATATTTTAGTTTTAGTGTTTATAAAAAAGAAAATGGAAGAAAAGAAAAGTTAGTTGTCTTATTACAAAGTAGGTGAAAATTTTGGTTAAGAAAGAAAACGGATATTTTGGTGAGGTGACAATGATATTAAGGTTGATTGCCGTACTCTCTTTGTTACCATTATTTTTGAGAAAACTTTGATTTTATAGGGTACAAATGATTATGGAACAACCATCTAACTATTCTATAAAAATAAAACTATAGATAAAGGTCATGAATCTACTTCAACTCAAACCCTAAGTCCCAAACCTGCCAAGTTCGTGCGTCATTCATGTCGTGCGAAAGTGGCACGTCTAGTTAACACCTTCAAAATAATGTTGATAATAAGAGACACAAAAGTTACAAACATATTGAATTTTAATTCATTTATTTTTGTTTATTTTTTTGAAAAAATTTATCATGGTTCTCGATATTTTTTTTTTTTTTTTCTAATTGAAGTGACATATTCATTTGAACTAGAGATACTTTACATGATTCCCAAAATAAACTTTAATTTTGGTGACATGTAATAATTCAGTGGGGGCATGAAAATTTTGGTTTATGTTGATTTGGATTTAACGGAAATGTGTAAAATACGAAAAAAATGGCTTTTTGTAAAATATTCCTTTTAACTTTATCTACAAACAATCTCTTCAATATGAAGGGCTGCTTCATTTGAAACGGTGCCCAAAATAAGAATAACCAAGGCTTGTTATGTCAGATCGCGATCCCAACTGGTGATCGTTTTTGTTTTGCAGAATTCGAGATCGTTAAGATCGGATCGAGATCGGTAAGATCCTACCAATGATCATATTCTGTAAAGCAAGGAATAAAGACGTCAAAATATTTTTATTTTACTACAATAATCAAATAATAAATTTATATAATATCCTCTTTGAAAATGTCAAAGTTCAAATTTAAAATACCAAAGTAAAAGTAAAACACAAAAAAGTCAAGTTTCAATCGTCACATTCACAATTTAGCGGAATAAAATTACATAACATGCGTAATAAACATCTCAAAACAAAGTACTTCACTAGTATCACTACATTTTACGGCTATCTGAATTAAAACTTAAAGGATAATAGTTAAAACTATGAAAAGGTAAAAGAAAAAATAACAATTACCTGTAAGAATTTTTTTGCTTAAGGTAACTAGAACATGAGAAGAAGAACCCTAATTTGTTTCATGTAATTTCAATTTGGGAAAGTAGATAATTAGGCTTATTGATTAGAAAATCTTGGAATGAAACGTCAATACTTGTTACTGAGATCAACGGACTCTGTATTGTTCTTTTTTGGGCTAAAAAAATTAATGGGTTGTAAGTTTGTAAGGCAATAAGTAGTAACTTGGTTATTTGGTATATGTTGCCGACACGCGATTCCTACGATCTTACGTGCGAGTTTACGATCCTACTTGCGATCCTACCTCTGATGCGATCCTACACCGATCCTACACGATTTTATCAGGTGGTGCCCACACTAACACACAAACCAACCCACCCCCAACCCATAAAATACACACACGTAAATCGTACGATCGTAGTGTAAACTCGCGAGGTTGACAGCCTTGAGAATAAACATGACCCTTAAAAAATAAAATAAAAAAGTAGTTGGTAACTAATTCCCAACTAACATTTGTACTATAAATATAACTACTTTTGTTTTTCAGTTTGAACCCGAATCTACGTTGTACGCGCACCTTATTTTTTGGAACCGTTAAACTCTAATTTACCTTATATCAATAAAAGCGTCTATCATTGATAAGGCATAAAAAATCTCGTAATTCCTTTAAAATGGGATTGCAAAAGATTATACAAGTGTTATTGGGTCAGCCAAAGGCCTAATAAGAGTTCATTGGTTTTGCATTACAAAACAAATTATACATAATATCAAACACTTTTTCACATATAACAAACTTGTAAAACAATCATTCAATTTATTAGAATTCACATAAGTGCTATTTAGTTAAAACATATTCTTATTCGATTCAATTATTAAAAGTTTTATATAAACTAACAATTCAACATATATCACAATATAACATATAGCAACTATTCAAATTTCCGTCCGGTTCAACGGTTCCAACGATTCAACATATACCCATTCGGTTCAACGGTTTCAACGATTCATATTTTCGTTCGGTTCAACGGTTCCAACAATTCATTTTTCCGTTCAGTTCAACGGTTCCAACGTTTCATATTTTCGTTCGGTTCAACGGTTCCAACAATTCATATTTCCATTCAGTTCAACGGTTCCAACAATTCATACTTCACAGTTCACAATGCACAATTTAACGATTCACGATTAAATATATAACATTTATATATCTTGATATTATTTTCACAACTTTCACATATTATCAAACGATTCAAACACGTAGCAAATAATGATCATTTAAACAAGTGTGCATGATAGTATCTTTTCAATAAAAAGTGCAACCCAATTTAAAAGCACATGAAAACTCACATGAATAATGTCGAAATGAAAGTTCACTTGTGTTAAACAATGTGTCCTACAATTACAATAAATTCTTACTAAAGATTTTACACAAGAATAATGAGAAGAAAATGCAATATTCTTTAGATCACATATGGTTTACAAAAAAAAATCCACATTATAATTGGGCATTTAAACTATTGGTATATATACCTTTATTAACAGCTCATTAATTTTGTTATGAAAGTAGCTTCTAACATAAATTAGATATTCATAACACAAAGTCCCGCTAAACTTAAGATTTCAAAATAATTAATTTCTCTAACACGTGAATTGAAACCCATGCATGGAAAGTTGACCGCAAATTAAGAGATCGTCCCGTTTATATGTAGTATTAACAGATTCTACTTTGTATGTGGTAATTAAGAGCTCGACCAATCGTCTATTCTATAACATGCCATCCTAAGTGTTAGGGGTGTTTAAAAAATTCGAGAAACCAAAAAAAAAAAATCAGAAAGAACGATCCGAAAAGTTTAATCCGAAACAAAAAAAAAATTGAAATCGAAAAAACTAGCTTATCACGGTTCAGGTTAAATTAACAAATTTGGCAGTAGTCAGTAGTATTGGTTGTAATCTGTGCATGTGATGCATTTTTGGTTTTAAGTGTCTTTGTTTCTCCTTTGGATGTCGTGATTGGTGGTTTAGAAACTCATTTCACAATCTGCTTGCCATTTGATTTGTTATTTTTTTAACGACAAAAGTTAAAAATATATAAATAAAAGGCTACCAGCGAGGTGCTAGAAGTCAGAAAAGTACAAATACAATAGGGGTTTTAATTAACCTAAAAAAAATGTTACTAAACTTGACATTTTTTTGTCATTGTATGTAGGCTAATAGTTTTTTTTTGTCTGTGTGTCGCTGACACTTTTAATTCGTGCTATTGTGTGTACAACGTTTATTTTTTATTGCATTGTTAGTCATTTTATTTATAAAACGATCGTTTGTAATTATCTTAAATTGATTTTTTTAAAAAGTCTATTTTCTTTTATTATTCCCTTTAAATTTATAAATGTTTTTACACACCGTTTTTGATGCAACCCCAAACAAGCCTCGGGGAACACGAGAGCATAAAAAACAAACGTCATTCTAAACCATTACTCGAGAGAAGCATAGGGGATTTAAGCCAGTCAATCCAATTGCAGATCATGTGACCCCTATGATGAAGCCAAGAATAGGAGGAAAGGCAAATGTTGTCGAAAATGTCACTTTTCGTCATCGAGTGTGAACGAAAAGTAACACTGATGCGATACCTCCAAAGCTACCAAAGAAAAGAAGAAAAAATAAATGATAAGCGTCGAGACTTCTCTTTAACCACCTACCATGAAGTAAAGCAACCTTTCCAATGCTCATACGAAGTAAAAGGAGGAAAAGAAATATCAGATCTTTAACGAGCAAGCATCCAAATGTCCTTGGCAATATTACACTTAAAGAAAATATGATTTGACGATTTCACGTTACCATTGAAAGAGGGACAAAAGATAGCCTGAATATCAATATCGGTGGAAGAAAGATTCAACTTTGAGGGGGCGGGAAGCGAGTCCAATATCAGGTCTCCAAAATAAAATTATTGACCTTTTGATGAATGTTTTGTCCCCAGACTGTCGATGGAGCCAAAGAAGGGAGAATATTCGAATCAATAATGCATCGAGCGTCCTTTACAAAAAAAGTTCCATCAGTGCCCAACGACCACACACAAGTATCTTCAACTTCGTTAATTTCTACAGAACTAATTTCAAAAAGCATGTCTAGTAAATCAACAGAATTTTGAGCTCTAAGGTTAGGCCTTAATCAATTCCAACGCCATTGGCCATGATCAATGCAGTCAATAATAAGACAATCTTTCTCACTCTCCAATCGATATAGCCTATTATATCTAATATAAAAAGGAGAATCTCCTACCCAAGTATCTTTTCAGAAACAGATACACGTGCCAAAACCCGCTTGGAAATGAAAGGAACTATTAGGAATAATGTTATTCGAGTGTAGAAAATTAAAGGAACCAACAATTCTAGCCCGCGTACCGTTATAGATGCAACCATTGTTATCAAAGCCACTTTCCTGACCATATAAAGCTTTGATAACTTTAACCCACGGCGCGTTCTTATATGATAACAACCTCCAACGCCACTTTTGGAGAAGGGCGAGGTTAAAAGCTTTAAGACTATCGATGTTTAAATCGCCGTTATCATAAGAAGAGGGGACATCTTTCCATTTAATCCAAGCTAATTTTCTAGCTTCGTGAGAACCTCCCCAAAAAAACATTTCTCGGGATCTTTCTAAGGAATTTAGAACAGATTCAGGGACCTTAAAGATCGAGAAGTAATAGATAACGAGGCTACCAAGAACAACTTTTATTAAGGTGTGACGACTCCATATAGAAAGGAGATTAGCCTTCTACGAAGATAACTTCGATTGAAAACTGACCAACAAAACTTGCCAACTTGATGAAGTGTCATTTTATACACTATTTCAGGGTCATTTAACCCTCTAAATCATGCAAATATGCCCAGATTATGTGCTTAATCGTGTGTTTTTAGGTTTTTAGCACTTGGATGGCATTTGGAGGGAATACACGTGATTTGGGCTCATTTGGAGAAGAAACGAACGAGATTACAGACCTACACCAAATCCTTGAAGAATTATTGCTTACAGAACGTGGAGACGGCGTCGCTAGGCATAAAGCGACGCCGCGTGATCCATTGGTATGACGGGCGTCAGAGATTTGTGACGGCGTTCATGAATCAATGACATAGGTGACTTAATGAGGATCTAGAATCATCCACGTAGCGACGGCGTCAGGATTACAACGCGACGCCGTCGCAGCAATATCTCTATATATACTAAACGATTATTTTAGGGTTTCAAGTGTGTAACTTTGTATAACTTTAGGGAGACGAACCCTAGCTCTTGTAGCAGCTTTATAGGTCATTTTTAGTGCCTCAAAACCCTATTAAACTACCTTGAATCCATGTTTTAATTCAAGTAAGGATATTTATCATTAATCATTCAATATGTATGTGTGTTGATGTGATTTTAATTTATCTCTTTGCCTATTTTTATAACATGCTGAGGCTAACCTCCTTTGTTTTTCCTTATGATTGGCGAAAGTCAGATTGTAGATCCTTTTATTGTTGCTTCTTGTTGATGAATGTGCGCGTTAGGCCTTAGAAAACCAGCTTTTGTCTGTATCGCTGTTGACACATCTAGGGAAACGCAAGTGCGTAGAAAGGATACCATAGGGTAACAGTCTTCATACTACCTTGCCCCTTATATGGTTGATCCCTCTTAAGGTATTTCACACGCATTTAATATACTCTTAGGGGCCTTGTAATAGTCTTCATACTACCTTACTTGTGCTTTGCCTTAACGGAATATTAAATAGACGACGGATTCGTGTAATTCGTTCATAACTTAGAAAATACTTACACATTACATCACAAGTGTGACAAGGCAACAGGATTAGGAGAAACAATCTGATAAGTAATGCATGATTAAGTAAATACATTTAATTATCATAAAGTTATCACCAGTAGATTAGTTTATTAATTAGTTTAGTTATTAGTTTATCAAACCAACCTCTCAAACCATAGATTTACCTGCTTTCCTATAAATATAAAAACACAAAAATAATCTTCTCTCAACCCCTAGAATTCTGTTAGACCGTGATCAAGCCTTCCTAATCTATTCCCCTAGAGAACGATAACAACCTCCGAGTCTTGCCTATACTACTACTACTACAACGGTTAGGTACTCTGCCTAGGGAGTTGTAAAACTTCTTGTTGAAGTCCTACGACGACCGCACGTCATGCATGTACACCCGAAATCAATTTCAATCCTTAAGAGATGAACTTAATTTCATCCAATTTCTTCTCACACGCCGACTTGCTCGTGCTTATGCACCACCACACTATCCCTCACCAACCTTTCCACTATCACCTCATCACAATTAAGCATTCTTTTATGTTTAATTTCTCTAAATAATCGATAATCTATCTTTGCTTGCGACATCTCCTAGACATCAAGAATCATCTAGTCTAACTTTAGTTTAAAATGTCTCTTTATGTTATGCTTTTATTTCTAGTCTTGTAATATTCATACTTTCATGTATGAATTTGCTTTATTATTATGCGTGATTTGCATAAATTATTTAGTTGGCTACTTCTTCTCTACATAGCCATGTTTATATTTGTCGTAATATTGCTACTAGTTAGAAATATTTCTTGCACTTGTCTTTCTAACTTGGTTTTGTAGCAAAATACCATAAGCTCGATCCCTTGATGCCCCAAACGAGGGGGAGTATACATCAAGGGGGAGTCTTGGCATCGTCGATTTCTTTCTTCTCTAATCGACGATCAACCTTTTTGGATTCGACAAAAAGGGGGGAAAATGGATCATAACTCCTTAATAACTTACAAAAATTTATTTTTATATAAAATGAGTTTATATTTTGTCATCATCAAAAAAGGGAAGATTGTTAATACATATAATGCCTAAAAATGTTATTTATACTTTTCGACTACTCTATGTTTTGAAGATGACAAAATGTAAAAGCGTCTACGATAAAAATAAACGTTTCCGCATTATTAATCGTAAATCCCATTTCAACGTAAATCACTTAAGGTATGTATAAACAAACCATTAAACATGATTAGTGATCAAGAAAACATTTTTTCTTAACCATTACATTTTTACAAAAATAAAAATATACAAAT
>BQNB010131433.1:4040-18783 GCA_026074375.1 Tanacetum coccineum
AAACACTTCAAGACACGTATTACCAATCATCAAAGTCTCACAAATCATATGCACCAACATCAAAAGCTTCACTTCCAACCAGTAACAAATTTGCTCCATTCATCAGGAAGAGTATTTAAAAACTTGGTGTTAACTTGAAATTGCTCCAATGGCATCTTGATAAGCTTGGTATAGGCAGAACCATACACTTTGTTTGTCTGTTGTAGGCCAGTTTCCAAAGATACAACCCTATCTGACAATTTTGTAACAAGATCCATCAATTCATTATGTTGCATTCTGCCCTCATCACTTCTAAGTGTGTGAACTCTTGGGAGAGGTGAATCATGGGGCATGGCAGGGGTCTTATCAATGTTACCACTGCCCTGTCCTGCATCTAAGCTAGAGACAGTAGTGGCAGCCCCTCCATGTCTGACATCCACACCTGTGGATGCAGCCTCATCTGCTACATGGGTCTGAGTAGGAGAACTGGGCTGAGGAACCTCAGTTTCCTGTCTGATAAAATCCCTAAGTGTTGGTGAATGATGTGGTTGTGAGGTTGATGGAGCAACTGTGGGTGTGTGATGGGACTCAACTGGGATTGTTGATCCTTCACCCTGTAAAATCTGACCTTGAACAAGCATTGTTTGAAACAATGGAGTGTCCACCCTAGTATATCCCTTGGAAGCTCTTTTCATATTGCTAAACAGTTTTTGAGTAAGGGTAGGAGCAATATAAAGTCTTTTATGAGGTAGAAGCAGTCTTTTGTGCTTGTTCAAAAAGATTTGTATAAATCTTGGATACATCAAAAATTTAGTCTTACTGTCTAAGTTTTTCACCATGCCATCAAATATCAGTTTTGAAAAATTAAAAGTTCTGTTTGTGGCCAAGCAAATGATAGCAGTTGCTATATTGCTACTAAATTGTTCCCAAGCAGTTTTCTTGGAACTTAAACAGTGAAGGATGGTATGGATCAAAAATCTCCACTGAGGGGAAAAGTGTCCCTTTTGAAAAGTTAATTTATCAGAATTGGACACATACCCTATTAGAGCAAGTTGCTTAAAAATTTATGTAGTAGGCAGATCACTAATACCATTAGAGTCTTCTAACTTGAGATGTCTTCTAAAAGATTCCTCAAAAACAACCTTGACTTTCCCATCTATTGTAGCAGTGATTTCCATGTATCCATTCTCAAGTGTGCTTGCAATAGCAGTTTGCCAAAACTGTTCTATGAGAGAAACATGGATAGTTGGACTTTCAGTTAGGGCATACCTAATGTGACTTACAGTGAGAAAATCAACTATCTGATGAAATCCTCCACTTCCTTCTGACTTCTGTAAGTAGGCAACCATGTTGTGCTTGTCACAGAATTCCAAATTCGTCATTGATTAAGAAAGGACTGATTTGTGTGCTGGGAGATGATCATTTATAAGAGAATGAGTGTTTGGTAGAGTCAATTGAGATAATATAGGTTACACTTAAGGTTTTGATTGGACCGACTGAAAAAATTTATACTTATCTTGAATAAATCTTATGAATTTATAGAAAGATCATGAATTCATCCAAAATTTTTATTTAGTCATCCTATAGACGAAGTAGTTGGCGAAATTCTTTGCAACGGATATATTAGAGATGGAAAATTTATGTTATGCCTCAACAGTACTAACGGTTCACCAACAGTACTAATTTTAGCCTTATAGTACTAATTTTAAGCCCAACAGTACTAAAACATGGCTAGCATTACTAAGTAATGCCCAGCAGTACTAAGTAATGCCCAGCAGTACTAAGTAATGCCCAGCAGTACTAACTTTGAGATACCAGTTTTAACCTCAATTTCATCCAAAAAGCATTTCCATCACTAATTTTGACTCTTACAATCTCTCTTTCTGTTTTTATTCTCACTTTTCTCTCAATTCTTTTTCTTACTCAATCACTCTTTCTGTTTTTTTATTTCACACATCTCTCTTTCTGTTTTTCAGCTCACTAATTCTCTCTTTTCTTTTTCTCACTCAATCACTCTTTTTGTTTTTTTTATTTCACACATCTCTTTTTCTGTTTTTCAGCTTACTAATTCTCTCTTTTCTTTTTCTCACCAATTCAGACAGTTTTGTACAATGTGCCATCAATTCTATTAGTTTCATACTATCCTCCTCACTTCTAAGTGTATTAACTCTTGAGAGAGGTGGATCATTGGACTATTTAGATGCAGCCTCAAACCTAGTTTGAGCATCTGCAACCCCAATATGGTAACTTGGCACCTGGGACCACTACCTGAACCAGTTCCCTAAGGACTTGGCTCATTAAGTGTTGCCATGGATTGGGGTCTTTGTGTTTACCACTGGTCTCTGCTCTAACTTCTAGCTAGATGCAGTGCTGTGGCGGCCCTTTCTATTTGTCACCAGCATCATTTATGGAACAGCCTCATCACCAACCTTTCAGGGGCCACTAAGACTGAGGTATCTTAGTGTCCCCGACCTTTTTATGTTGCCTAGGTGTTTGTTTCATCACACACTTTTTATTTTAGAGTTCCTTTACCAGTAATTCTAGTCTCCTCCTTGGCTCCTCCTCCAAAGGTAACTGTTATCCCCCCATAAATTCTTTAAAGGTCGGTGAGATAGGACATAGATGCCTTGTCATGTGTCTAGAGCATCCACTATCAACATATCCTTGATCTTCCTTTTGTGGATGAACCTGCACATAAAAATAAGGAAATTAGTTTCCTTTGGGGACCCAAGCCATCACTGACTTGGATCTGCCTCGTGCATCAATATAATTTTGTCTCTTGAAAGTAATTGATGCACTGTTAAGTTTGGTAGGTCTCCAAACCCAACATGCTGAAGCCTTAACAGCGTTAACCTGATTTGCCTTGACAGCATTAACTACTGCTGAAGTTGGCCTAGCAGTATTAACTGCTTTTGGCTTAGCAGTGTAAACTTTTTCCTTAGCAGTATTAATTTTTTGGTTAAAGTTTTTGTTAGTTAATGTTGTTCTTGATTGATAGGGCCTCTTTACAATTGATTGAGCTAATTTTGAAAAACATGACATTGGTCTAGCTTTATAAACTGTAGTTTTGGGATGAACAGTATTAACAGGCCTAGCAGTATTAAGTGGTTTTAAGCCAGTTTTCATTAAAACTGCTTTGGGAGTCATGTTCCTGTGAGAGTTAGGGTGAGCCTTTTTAGCAGAATAGTTATAATTCACTCTTGTAAAATTATTCTCATTCACCATCCCTTCCCTTTGATGGTAATTGCAGTGAGCCTGCACATGGTCAAAGCTTCCACAAACAAAACATGTTTTATTATACATCACAAAATCACCTCCTAGCTGTTGGGATTTAAGATTATTCCAATTTCTTTGATTCCCTTAGGTTTTTGTGATCTGTACATCTCTGCATACTTAACTGTTTTCCTAACTGGTTTTTCTTGTTGTTTAACAAATTTTATCTTAGTAGGAAAAACAATTTGCTTCTCTTTTTCTGACACCAACTTCTCACCCAATGGGGCGTCAGGAGTTTCTTAACTCCAATTAGAGGGTAATCTTTACAGAACACTCTTACTGGCCTTAGGTCTATAGCCTTCAAACTCAGGATGTTGAAACTCCTTAAGACCAGAGTTGGACAAGTCAATAGTTGCTTTTTTTTTTTTTTTTTTTTTTTTTTTTTTTTTTTTTTTTTTTTTTTTTTTTTCTGGGGTTGCAAAATAAGCTTGTAGTGGATGGTGGAACAACATTATTAGCTTACATAACTCCCAACCTTTTCTACTGTTATCAGATATTTGACTCCCTATTAATTTATCTAAGCTCTTAGAAGCATTTTCAAATTTGTCAATTTTAATCTGATTGCTCTCTTTTTCTTTCTTAAGCTTCTCTATCTCACTTTTAAGAGCATTGATTTCTGAGTCTTTAAATGAGGTGTCTCTTTTTTTTTTAATGAGTAAAAGCATTTGGTCACAAAACATAACCTCATTTTTCTTGTAAAAGACAAGTTGTTCTTTTACAGATGCTAAACCTCTTTTATAAGTAGCTAGATTAAACTTAGATTTATTAAACTCTATTCTTAAATTATCTTAAGAGTTTCAAAGCTTTTAAGACATGTGTTAGTACAAGTTTTGTCATTATATACCTCTGAGTCTGAGAAAGCCATAAGAGCCATGTTGGTAGGTACTTCCTCATCTGCCATAAAGCTCCAATCAAAACCAGCTCCATCAATAGCCACCATAGCTTTGGAAGAAGTTTCTTCCACATTCACAGTCCTTCTTGAGCTGTCTTGATTCCTGTTCCTATTATCTTGATTCCTAGGACCTCTGCATTCTCTTGCAAAATGTCCCATTTTATGACAGTTGAAACATTCTACCTTGGACTTGTCATATCCAGCAGTATCACTCCCATTGATAGTGATCTTCTTACCAGTTCTCTGGAAATACCTTCTTGCTCTCATGCTCAGTAAAGCTAACTGCCATTTCAAATCCATTTCTTCTAGGTCATCTTCATGGATTTGTTCAAGGTCTTCATGAACAAGTTGAGACCCGTTTGGTTGATTTGCCAAAAACGCATAGACAGTGGCATCACTTAAGTTAGCAGTACTATCTGGAGAATCAGCAGTACTAACAGGAGAGTTAGCAGTACTAACTTGAACATTGGCAGTATTAACTTCATTGGTACTGCTAGGAGATGACACAAAGGCCATATTCTGAGAGCTTGAGTTTGAGTTTGAGCTTGATGTTACAGTTCTTTTGACCTCTTGTTCAACAATCTTGAAGTTGTTGATTTATTCCTTCAGACCACTACATGAGTGTTCCATTCAGAAGGCAGACTTCTCAAAAATTTTAAGTTGAGATCTTCTTGAGAGATGTTTTCACCCAAGATGGCCAACTGGCTAACAATTTCCTGAAGCCTGTTAAAAATAGAGTGTCATTGAATTATGTGGTTGAGCATTGAAGTTCTCATACATCTGCTTCAGAAGTGTCTTTTGAGTCTTTCGTGTGGCATCATTACCACCAAATCTTGTTTGTATGGCCTCAAACAAAGTCTTGGCATCCTTGTATTGATTGAATGTCAGTTGTTGTTCATTAGGAAGTGCCATCAGCAACATACTTCTTGCTTTTACATCATTCTTTTTTTGGGCCTTCTCTTCAGTAGTAACAGGACCTAGTATCATTGAAGTAGAAGTACCATCAGCATTTGTTGTTGTTCGTGTTGTTGGTTTGAAAGAGTTGCCATTCTCTATGACATCCCATAGAGCATAGTCTTGAACTTGAAAGTATTGCTCTATTCTTAGTCTCCACATCTCATATTCACCTTGTTTGAGAATGGGCAACTTTGCCAGTTGCATGGGTTTGCAGTTTCTAGATCCATCTCTTTGTGTGAATAAAGAGTTCTTCTTGTTTGTTTCTTCTAGATCAAAGTTTCAGAACACAAGCTCTAATACCACTTGTTGTTCCCAACTCAAGATCTATTCTTTAGCTTGTAAAGATTATGTTACTTTGGATAAATCCAAAACAACAATGTTAGAAACTTTGTGAATACTAAAGAGTATGCGGAATCTACTCTTTAATACTTAGAAGAAATATCAATAAAACAGTAAACTTGAATGAACAATGATATAAGCAAAAGCTTCATATTTATTTATGATGAATAATACGAGTACTCTGTCTAGTACTAGGGTTTACAACCTTGAAGCTATGTATGCAACTCTATGAATGAGATTACAATAACCAATACCTAGGATCTCCTTTTATACACCAAGGAGTCCTTACAAATCTTTGAAGATACTCAAGATCTTCTATAATTCTAATCATATACACATCTTTCTAACTTTATAAGATATACACTTTGAATAAGTCCATACATATCTCTTCACACGTCTTTATCTTCATGCAATCATTATCTTCTTCTGGCAGACTTAAGTCTTCAGCAGTATTAAGATCTCTTCAGCAGTATTAAGTTAGTACTGGCAGTACTAACTTTTACTCTAGCAGTACTAACCAGTTAGTACTGGTATTTATAATCTGAGCAGTACAAACTATTTAAGCTTGGCAGTACTAAGTTGAACCAGCAGTATAAACTTTGTAAAAGCCCTTAATTCCCAACAATCAGGCTTCTTATCATGCACCAGCTCATATGGGGTTTTGTTATGACGAGTGTGTATGAGGGATCGGTTTTGGGTGTAACAAGCCGTAGCAACAACTTCTGCCCATAGAAAAATCGGAGCCTTGGAAAATATTAGCATTGTCCGAGCAGCCTCCACAAGAGTACGGTTCCGTCTTTCGACAACGTCGTTCTGCTGTGGAGTCCTCGGAACGGATTTTTGGTGAAAAATGCCGACACTCTCATAATATTCAGTCAGAACTTGATTGATAAATTATGTGCCATTATCGGTACGGATGTATCTGGCAGTTTTGTTGAGACCGACTTGTATTTGCTTCAGAAATTTGATGACGAACTCTGGAGTTTCATCTTTCGATCTCAAAAACTTAACCCAAGTAAACCTAGAATAATCATCAACGATGACTAAGATGTATTTCTTCCCATTAATTGTTTGCACTCGCATCGGTCCACATAAATCCATATGAAGGGTATTAAGAACTTCCAAGTTGGTGTTTTCAGTTTTGTGTGTGTGGGTATGTTTTTTGCTCTTTCCTAGTTGACACGCGGAGCAAAGATGATCTTTCTCAAACTCCAATCTAGGTAAGCCTCTTACTAAATCCTTTCGTGCAAGGTCATTGATGGTTCCGAAGTTCAAGTGGTTTAAACGACGATGCCATAACCATGATTTGTTCTTGGAGGCTTTGGGCAACAAGCAGATTGAGGAGGACTTCAGCATGTCTTCAACCGAGATAATGTACAAATTAGAACCACGAGAACCTTTAATTAATTCAACACCATCCGTATCTCGAACATAACATGAATGTTTCTGAATGCAACTTCCAGATCAGAATCGCAAAATTGTCCGACAGAAAACAGATTGTGTCACAGTCCTTCAGACATTGATATACCCTAGATGACATGTGTACTATATCAATCACCTAATCTCCTAACCCATGTGATAGCACCAAAAGTGGTGTCATTTCAGATAATCTACTGTCCTCAATGAAGACTTTTTCATGAAATGTGTTCCTGTGCCGTGTGTGCGTTTGTCCCCCCGTCATATGAGGTGTGGAGCGTGCTCGCTGAGTGAGTCAATACCAAAGGGTCGACTGTACGACCTGCATTGTTGAAAAACAGACAAAAGATGGAGAGTTGGAAAGTTGGATCCCCAATTTTCGTTAGTTCCTGTTGGTTATGCTAAGCACAATGCTCAGATTGCATAGAGGAGGCAATGGCCTGATTCTCATGTGAAGTGGGAAGGCTAACGAGAACTGCCTGGTACTGTTGGTTTCTACGTTGGTATCTGGTTAAAGATTTACTAGTACTAACGTTTTCAGTTTGCTTAGCAGGCACTACTTTGGATTTAGTGAGCCTAGTTAAAGGGCACTGTTCTCCTAAAGTGAATATTCTTCCCGTGGGCCTCCATTGATAACCAACACTGGTAAGCACTTTTCCTGTTGCTTTCCACACTTGCTTAACTTGCTTAGGTTTCCAAACTTGCTTAACTTTGCGCATAACATTTTTAACAGAGGGGGATGCATTCACAGAGTGCAAATAATTAACCACACATAAATCATGATTTGCAGAAATTAAGCATTTGTTACATGTCTGGCAAACAGAATAAGAATTCGAATTAATTACAGTACGCTTAGAGCTAATACTAGAATCAACACGATTCGTGGTTTTCAAACTAGACTTATTGGTCCTAGGGTGTTCTTCTACTTTCTTCTTGTTGACACTTTTAGCCGGCGAGATCCTATTTTTCTTGGTATTGCTCCTAGGCTGTGATCCGCTAGCATCAGTGCAACTGTTTACTCCTGTAGAAGGAATCACAGGGACATTAGTCTTCTGAATGTTTAGTTTCTCTACATGTTTGTGTGCGTTATTATTTGACGTTACACATTGGTCCTCAAAAGTAACTTGCTTTTTCCTAGTTAAAGGGGTAGAAGCATGCTTTTTATCTTGTTTATTGAAGTCTTTCGGACAAGTGCCAATCACATATTCTAATAGTTCCTGAGAGTGTTTAGTGTAAAGGCAAGCAGATGCAAGAGATCTATCTAATGGTCTTTCAACCTTAGCTTCCTCTATCGTATCTCACGAAAGGTTTTCTACACTTTCCTTAGAGATGTTTGAATAGAGTAATTACCTGTATGATGAGAAACTTCCCTATTGTTCCTATTGTGAGGGGGAATTGTTCAATGACATCTATTGCATAGACCTACCGAGTGCTACGACTTCTTGGTTATTACAGAATCCCATAGTGCTCGCATTTCATATTTTCTTGTATTCGAGCTTTTGATCTCATTTTCAGTTAACAAGGCAGTTGTTTGTTTGATATGTTTAGCACGCGTGATCTTAATAGAATCATACAATTCCTTGTAATGCTGCTTAATTTTTGCATTCTCAGCCCTAAAAAGCTCATTTTGTTCTTGAAGGGCGGTGACTTTTTCAGTTAATTGAGTGATCTGAAAATCTAAGGCCCTAAAATCAAGAGTACGGTCTGCTTCTTACGGTCTCTTGATTAATTAAGAGATTTGCATTCTCAATTTTTTGATGGCGTTGTCCTTTCCTTGAATGGAAGCTTTCATTTTTTCGATTACAAAGACTGAGTCAAAATCAGGAGCATCTCGAGCGGGTGGAGATGTGTTGTTTCCAAAACGTTCTTTAAGGTTTTGATACTTTAACTGTAAATTTAAGTGATTTACCTCAAGATTGGAAAAACGTTTTACTAATTCAGTATGATCATCTTTTTGAACCTTATCACATAATTTAGAAAGCTCTGCTTCAAGTTCCAGACAACGTGCTTGAACAACAGTGTGGGCATCATGCATTTCAGTGAATCTAGATACAGTAAGCTCAGAATTTGTTGCAATATAAAACACTTCTTTGGACAAGCAATCAGCAATTAAATTATCATTTGCAATGAGAAGATTTTTCCGCTCAATCTCATCATGCTTCCTATTTACAACATTTTGGTCAACCTCAGCTTCCAACTCTTCAAAAATTTCTTTCATTTCTTTAATTTCTTTAGTGAGAGCCTTTTGAATACCCTCAAAATGGTCTTTAAGTGTTTTGAAAAATGGAATGACTTCGGTGAGATAGCATTCTTTGGTTTGTTCAAACCCCCTTTCCCCTTCAGTGAGCCCAGTTGGTGTAATTCTCATTTTACAGGTTTTTTCAAATTCCGAAAAAAGTTGTATAAGTGCAAAAATATTAATTTTCACTTGACTTTTTGTTGGAAGCACCCTGGGGACAAGCGTTGCGGGTGTATTTGGAGGATACACCGTCAACGCTTTGATTGGTCTTGAAGTTGTGGTCTACTCTTTGAGAGCTTCTGCTTTCATCTTGATGAGATCATTGGACCAAAATATCTTCTCAGGGGTCAATTGTTTCTGTGGTGTGAAGGTCGCTAAATAATTCTCGAGTAATCAGGTGGTGCAATCTTAACCTTATGAGTCACACACTCAGGGTCTTTCATTTTGTCATTCATTTTCCTCCTAGTGATTTCAGCTATCTCTAGGGTATCCTTTGTGTTGTGCACTAAAGCCGGGACATGATTGTTTTTGATAATTTCATAACCATTATATAGAGCAGGCTGAACTTGCTTTGCACGGGTGAGGCATAAAGGGTTCTTGTAGCCAATAGCTACCTTATTTTGTTCATTATAATAGGGATTTGGTTTACACAACATGTGAACAGTTTGAAGAGACTGGTCTTGTTTGTATAATTTATCCTCGATCTTTTCTTTTAAAGCTTTCATCTCCAAAAATTCTTCAAGGTATTTATTTTCTTTCTGTTTAAAATCCTTTTTCAAAGACGTAACTTCTTGTACCATTGACTTGTTATGGTTGATGGTAGAAGCAATTTGCATTTTTACAGAATGAAGTTCCTTTTTCAAATTTTCTTTCTTAATATTACGGTCAGTGATAACTATTCTTAATTGTTCATTAATCTTTTGTTCTCTTTCCATTAATTCAAACTGGCCCGTCTTTCATACAGTTCAACTTGTTCCTTATATGTTGCAAGTTCAACAGTTAATGAATTATCAACTACTATGTTCCGTGTTGTGTCAGAGACAGATTGGGCATGCGGTTCATGCATATCATTAAATATCATCATGTATGCATCATTTGGACCAGAAGATACATTACTTTGTATAACCGGCACTGCGTTGTCCTTTACATACGGTTCTACCGCTTTTTTTTCTAATCTTTTCCACTTCTTTTTTTTGTTTTCAAGTTTTTTTTTTTTATTATTATTTCTTTTTTTATTTTTTTTTATTTTAATTTTTTTTTTCTTTAATCTTTTTATCTTTTTTTTTTACGGAATCATATTACTATCACTCGTATAATTAGCTTGTGACGTTAACAAGTGTTTGGTTGTTACATCGTCTGAATTCATGTTCTTCCTGATGTTCACAAAACTAGCATCTGATAGTGATCATGGTCGTTTACTCAGATAGAATGTCGAATCATAAGACGGACCCGGCTTCATCATTAAACATGATCTGCGAATGCACGATTCGCCATGAACGTAGTATGTGCCGTGGGATTCATCACATCTGAATCAAAGCATCACAGTCATTAGCTTGAAACACTTTGTCCACATTGAGTGCTAAATCCTGAACAGGTTGCTCATCCACATCTTCATCAATAATGTTGTCTTGTCCACCTGCAATAATAAATAGCTGCTCTTCATCCAATGCTACCCTATTCTCCTAAGCTTGCATCAGCAACATTTTGTCTTTGAAGTATTCAGAGTTCTGTAGACGCTTGGGTTGAGTATAGTTCCTTGCTATGTGGCCTATACCGTTGTAGTTGTAGCACTTAATCTGCCTTGCTTGACATGGATTAGCATCCCAATTCTGTCTGTGATCCCCCATATCCAGCTGAACTCTCAACCCGAGCATTGTTCCCCTGACCTCGCTATTTATGTCGACCGTGAACAGTTTTGAACCACAAACTTCTCCCGTTAGGGAACTGGTAGCTGGTTCCTTGTATTTGATGAAATTCTAAGTTGATTGTTTGTTTAAGGTAGGTATGTTTTTTATGATTGGTGAGTAGGCAAGTGTGTTGTTACATTCTCAATTAAGTTATGTTGGCGCTTAGAGAGTCCGGAATCAAGTATGAGTGTTGTCGTGCAAGTGTGGTGGAACATATGTGGATGGTGGAGTCGTAGATGATTGTGAGTAGTGCTGCTGGTGTGAGACATTTGACATCAAGGCAAGTGGATCCACAGTGTGTTGAGTAAATCGATCTAGCATCATTTTGTTCTCATTGGCATGTGCCTCGTGTTGCTTCAGATAAGCATACAACTGATCATAGTTGGAGTCCCTCAATCCTCTGTTCAGTTTCACTCCATTCTCTTTACCCTGACAATACAGTCGAATACGTTGTTGCCATGATGCAAAGTCAGTCCTATCAAGCATAGGTGGTTGGGTATCTGAACCGGCACATTGGATGTCTTCCAAAAGATTAGCCATCTTAATTGATTGTGAAATGATTAAGTTGATCGAACAATGATTAGTGATTGTATGTTAAAAGTGGTGATTGATTGTGTGAAATGGCGAGTTGTTGTAAAGGTTTGTTAGGATTACACGTTGAAGAATTTAGTTCAAAAATCCAAAAAGTCAATAACTTGCTGGAGGTAACTCGCTGGAAGAGAGTAGATAACTCGCTGGCAAGAAATTAAATTGACAGAGTTCTTGTTCACAAATCGCTAGAAAAAGATCTTCAAAAACCTGTAACTCGCTATGCTTAACTCGCTGGAAGAGAGTAGACAACTCGCTGGCAAGAAATTAAATTGACAGAGTTCCTGTTCACAAGTCATAGAAAAAGATCTTCATAAACCTGTAACTCGCTAGTATCTAACTCGCTACCTGTAACTTGCTACCTGTAACTCACTACCTGTAACTCGCTACATGTAACTCGCTACCTGCACAAAACGACAACTCGCTAACACAGTACTTTCTGACATAGTGTATGATTCTGACAACTCGCCAGTACAGTGATCTAACTCGCTAGGAAGATCAACGAACAATAGCCTAACTCGCGAGAATGAAAAAATTGGTTTTTCACCTAAAAACACCTAAAAATCACCCTTTGATGTTTTGCCGTGTTTACTTTTGCACAAATTGGTACCTAGAAGGCTATAGTACCTATAAAAACATAAAGCTTTAACATCTACTCAAAACATCATTGATCAAGAAAACCAAGAACAAAGATATTAAACTCAAACAACACTTCTTGTTCTAAACTAACCAAGAAAACGCACTACCCATTATAGCTTAATCACTCCCATGTGCTCTGATACCAATTGTAAGGATATTCGGAAAAATCTTTAACACAATCGAATGACTATAGGAATAGACAAGTGCTAGAGAAGAAAGTGAGGATGATACTTTTAGAGTGAGAAAATGAAACGTGTATAAACTGAAAATGACTAACCCACTCTTTCCTCATTGACATAGAGAGGCTTTTTTTTTTTTTATACATACAATAGTAACCGGCCTAGGGCCTTGGTAAAGGGCTAACATGTTGAGTTTACTACCCGGCCCATTAACGAACATTATACATTAACTACTTAAGTACGAGCAACAATAAACGGTAAAATACATGGGGTGACCGAGTCTTTTCTAATATCTAACACCATGATATGGTAAGTTGAGGACTGTGATTATGCACGAGTCCCACAAGTCAACTTACTTTATCATCCGGTCTGTCAGATGCATCAAGGACATGAAAATGCCCATATTTAGTGGACCATTAGAATGCCAGCATCGCTACCTATGTTAGCAAATGTTTTGACATGTGCTAAGGTCAAGGCTGAACATCAAAAGCCATCGGGTTTGTTGGTGCAACCCAAGATACCTTAATGGAAGTGGGACAATATCACCATGGATTTTGTCATGAAGCTTCCTAAGTCGTCACAAGGTTGTGACACCATTTGGATGATCGTTGACCGACTTACTAAGTCTGCCATCTTTGTACCAATGAGGGAAACTAATCCCATGGAGAAACTAGCAAGAATGTACCTAAAGGAGGTAGTCACGAGGCATGGATACCTGTCTTAATCATTTGTGATCGTGACCCTAGATTCACATCAAATTTCTGGAGGTCACTTCAGAAGGATTTGGGTACTAGTCTGGATATGAGTACTGCGTACCATCCACAAACTGACGGACAAAGCGAGAGGACTATTCAAACTCTCGAGGATATGCTGCGTGCTTGTGTGATCGACTTTGGAAAGGGTTGGGTTAACCATTTGCCATTAGTCGAGTTCTCATATAACAATAGCTATCACGCTAGCATCAAGGCTGCGCCATTTGAAGCACTTTACGGTCGAAAGTGTCGTTCACCTGTGTGTTGGGCCGAGGTTGGAGAAGTTCAACTCACCGGTCCAGAAATAGTTCCAGAGACGACCGAGAAGATCGTCCATATCAAGCAAAGAATACAAGCCGCACGTGATAGGCAAAAGAGTTACGCCGATTTAAAGCGTAAGCCAAATAGAATTTCAAGTTGGGGATAGTGTTATGCTTAAGGTTTCGCCTTGGAATGGGGTCGTACGTTTTGGCAAACGGGGGAAGTTAAACCCTAGGTATGTCAGACCATTCAAGGTGTTGGAAAAGGTTGGAGCCGTTGCTTACAAGCTTGAGCTTCCTCAAGAGTTGAGCGAGGTTCACAATACGTTTCATGTATCCAACTTGAAAAAGTTCCATGCCAACGAACCATTAGCCGTTCCGTTGGATGGACTTCATATTGATGACAAGCTTCATTTTGTCGAGGAACCAGTAGTAATCATGGATCGTGGCATTAAACGATTAAAACAAATCCGTATCCCAATTGTCAAGGTTCGATGGAACTCTAGGCGAGGCCCTGAGTTACATGGGAACGCGAGGATCAATTTCGAAAGAAATATCCACATCTCTTCACAAAGACCGCACCGTTGTCAAGTGCCGCGTCTTAAGCCTTGAGGACAAGGCTCATTTAACGGGGGAAGACTATAACACCCCATGTTTTAGGGTCATTTACGACGTCAATAAATTCACTAATTATTTTTAGTATTGTACGCGTTTGCTTTTAAATCGTAATCATTAAGTTAAATCGCGTAAGCTAAAAATTATCATTCAATGTAAACGGGCATCAAACAATTAAATGTTTACATCAAGCAAGTGTTAAGTAATTATTCTGAGTATAATTATTAACTTTGTTCATTTTGTTTTTATTGGTTACGTAAAGTGATTACGTTTCACGATAAAATACGTTTAGGCATTCCTGGAACCACCAAAACTTTTCTACGCTTCAACAAATACCCACAATTGTACCCAATAGTCAAAATTTATAAAATATCATCACTTATACCTCTATATGGCCGGATACAAGAGATCGGATACAAAGATAATATCTAAATTCAATCACACTTCCTAGAATTCATGGGATGATCTCTTATTTAGGGAACCACTAGATATTTTCATACTAACTCTAATAGTGAATGACCAAAGTCTTCCTAGAAATCCTCTAGATGTTCCTTAACTAGTCAATATGGTATATAAGGCATCAACTAGCAAGATAAACATACACATCTCATTTTCATAGTGAAAACTTGTAAAACCCTAAAATCAGAACAAGTGCAAAATTACCAAAATGCCCCTAATGCCAGAAAATTTAATAAAAGCATGAATAAA
>BQNB010131434.1:0-18783 GCA_026074375.1 Tanacetum coccineum
ATGGTAATTCAACTCATCATGTTTCATGTACTAAGAGTTGAAATGGTTATCAATGTACCATGGTTTATAAACCAAACATTGTCTACTCCAAAGTTAATGGCTAACTGGTAAAGAGACACCAAATCCATTAAAATTTTCAATGATTCACCTCTCTCAGGAGTTAACATACCTGGAAGTGATGAGAATAGACTGAAACTTTATGATTTGACGTACATATAGTGTTTAGAATAAATCTTCATCAAGAGTTAATACTGCCAAGGTATAACTAACAGTACTAATGGAATTAGTACTGCCAGTACAAACTTAGTACTGCCAAGTGTTAGTTAATACTGCTAGAAGAAAGGTTAATACTGCTGATGTTCAAAGCTGCTGACTTGGAGATAAGGATGCAATGAGATAAATATGGAATGTATATCGTTTATATTTTAGGAAGATTTGTATATGATTATGATTGTTATTGATCCTAAAAGTTCGGTAGTTATCTTGTAAAGGACTCCTTGTGGTGTATAAAAGGAGATCCTAGGTTAAGGTTTTAGATATGCTTAAGAGATAGAGATACATCTTAGAGAAAGAACGTAAAGCTTCAAGGTTTGTAACCCTAGTACTAATCAAGAGTACTCGTATTATCATTAATAATATTGAAGCAGTTTGTGTTTTGTTCATTGTTCTTTGTCTGGTACTGTTCCATTGATATATACTTCTAGAGTATTGAAGTGTAGATTCCGCATACACTTTGATATACAAACAAAGTCTCAACCATTGTTATTTTGGATTCATCCAAGGTAACATACTCTTTACAAGGTAAAGAATCGATCAAGGCGTGGGATCAACAAGTGGTATCAGAGCCTGTGCTTTGAGAAACTTTGATCTAGAAGTAATGGAGTTGGAGAATACTCAGAACAATGCTTTGGCTAAGCTTCCCATGCTCAAACTCGGGGAGTATGAGATGTGGGAGATCAGGATCAAACAGTATTTTTGTAAATGAAGTATTAGAAAAGAATAGCTTAGGGTTTATAGTAGACCTCAAGATAATGAATGAAGATGATACACAATAACACAAACCCTAGTATTAACCAAGAAATCCTAGTTTCTATTCAAGAAAACCCTAGTTTTCTTATACTTGTAAACCCTTGAAATTAACCAACCAAGCTTCTAAATCAATTTGAATGACCTTAGATATGCCTAATATCAAACCTTGTACACTTGTAATACCTGAGAAATAAAAAACTATGAATGTATATGAGTGTGAAATGTATGCCGTGAGTTTGAGAGCTTATGGGGAGAGTTTTTTTATGTTTAATTTTCTTGTAAATGGTTAAGTGTGAGTTTTCTCTACTTTATGGCTTCTATATATAGCCTAAGCATGTAAATGAAACCGTCCTTGCAAACTATCAAATGGTTTTGAACCTATTTAGGTTGTGTCCGATTTTGTGAAGGCTAGGACACGGTTTTTAGGTGTTAAATAATGTTTAGGGATGTAAGAGATGTATGGTATGTTGTAAGAAAAGCATGGAAGGTGTAAGTGTTTCATGATACTTCAACAAGCATGCTAAACATCTCCTCTTTGTCCCTTGTTTTCAGCCGACTCTAAGGCATGCTACGGAGACACATCTTGCCTTGAAACCCTATGGATAAAGCTTGAAGGTGATCCCTTGGTTAATGGTTATTGTTTGTTTATGTGTTAGTGGTTTATTTGTGATTTAATTCTTGAATGTATGAAGTATTTGTGTTTATATCTGGTCATGAGAGTGTATATATGTTAGAATTGGTAAAATTTTGAGTATGGGGTATTATGGTGTGTATTTGTTGAAGTATAGATGGGTTTATGTGCTTACATGCATGCATGGATGTCTAAAACGCTAACTGGATGCGTTTTATGTAAAGTATAAAAATAAAACTTGAAAAGTTATAAATTATACTTCTGATAATGTTATAACACTTATTGAACATAAACTTTTATTTGTTTGATGCCCGTTTATGTTGAATGCTTATTTTTAGTTTACACGATTTAACTTAACGATAAAAATTAAAAGTAAACGCGTAAAAGTCTAAAAATAAATAATGAAATAATTAAAGTCGTAAAATGACCTAAAATAATGAATTGTTATAGTATTCCCCTGTTAAAGGAGCCTTGTTTGCAAGGCTCAAGATGAGGCACTTGTCGAGGGTGCGGTTTTTGTGAAGAGATGCAGATACTTCTTTCAAAATTGATCTTCACATTCCCATGCGAACTCAGGACCTCTCTCAGAGTTCCATCGAACTTTGATCATTGTAATACGGCTTTGCTTTAACCGTTTGACCTCACAATCCATGATCTCCACTGGTTCTTCAACGAAGTGAAGCTTGTCATCAATATGTATCTCATCCAACGAAATTGCCAATGGCTCGTCGGATAAACACTTCTTTAAATTGGATACGTGAAACGTGTGATTCAAGTACCTCGTGGTTTACCGATTATGCAAATTACCACGCGGAAAATTTCATTGTTAAAGGGACGTCGTCCCAACAAAAGAATAAGTTTTTCAAGGATGTTAAACATTACTTTTGGGATTAACCCCTTTCTTGTCAAAATATGTGCGGAACCAGTGATCCGCAGTGTGTGCACCAAGCAAAAAAGCTTTAGACAACCTCGAAGCTTTCCATAATGGAACCACCGGGAGACATCAAGGAACAAATATCACCGCCAAAAAGGTCTTTGATGCCGGTTTCTTTTGGCCCACTATTTACAAAGATGCACACGAGTTGGTTAAAAATTGTGACTCGTGCAAGCGTCAAGGAAAAACTTCGCAGCGTGATGAAATGCCTCAAATTTCCATCCAAGTTTGCTAAATCTTTGACGTGTGGGGCATCGATTTCATGGGGCCGTTCCTGTCTTCACGAGGGAACAAATACATACTCGTGGCGGTCGACTACTTGTCAAAATGGATTGAAGCAAAAGCGCTCCCCACCAACGACGCCTGAGTTGTTTGCAAATTTCTTAAATCTCTCTTCGCCCGATTCGATGCCCCTCGTGCTATCATAAGTGATCGCGGAACCCATTTTTGCAATGACCAGTTTGCAAAGGTCATGCTTAAATACGGAGTCACTCACCGTCTCTCCACCGCGTATCACCCACAAATAAGTGGGCAAGTTGAGGTATCCAATCGTGGCTTGAAATGAATTCTTGAAAGGACCGTGGGCGAGACTCGTGCATCTTGGTCGGATAAACTAGATGATGCACTTTGGGCCTTTCATACCACTTACAAAACACCCATTGGGTGTACCCCATACAAGCTCGTGTACGGAAAGGCATGTCATCTACAGATCGAGCTCAGCCCACCAAAGCTACGGATCCGTAAAGCATGCAAACTTGACCTGAGAACCGCGGTGATCACCGTAAAGTTCAACTCAATGAACTAAATGAACTTCGTGATCATGCCTATGAGAACTCTTTGATCTATAAAGAGAAAACAAAGAGGATCCATGACTCAAAGATCAAAAACTGCGTTTTCAACGTCGGTGATCAAGTCCTCCTCTTTAACTCTCGATTGAAGATGTTCTCGGGCAAGTTGAAATCTCGTTGGTCCGGACCATTCACCATTACCCAAGTCTATCCATATGGCACCGTTGAGTTATCTCAAAACTCCGGGCCAAATTTCAAGGTGAACGGTATCGAACTAAGCACTACTTTGGAGGGGACGTACCACAATTGGTTGTACCAGATCTCCAAACCTTCCCTAAGGACAAATGAATTCGGGGATTGGGTCAAGCTTGGTGACCCTAAACAAGCATTTCGTGGGAGACACCCCATGCTTATCCTTAGTTATATTATGTAGTAATGAATAAGTGTTTTTTGTTGTGAGAGGTGTGCCTCTTTCCTTTCTCGATTGCTTGTGTTTTTGTGATTGTCCTGGATTTTTGAAGCCTCGCGTGCTCGCGGTTTTGTCCTTCGATCACAAGAGCTTCAACCTCAGCTTCATTTGGGAAATCCAATATCCTAATCTAATTGACTAACGTTTATCTTTAAGCATAATTAATAAACGGCTTAGGATTTACGTAGAGGCCCTTCTTGAAACATTGAGGACAATGTTTAATTCTAGTATAGGGGGTGTCTATCGATTTGATTATGCCTGCAGCTGTTGTTTTCGCGTAATCCTGTTTTTACCGCCAAAATTTCAAAAAAATGAAAAAATTTAAAAATTTTCAAAAATAAAATAAGTGTTTTGTCACAATTTTGACTTTCCTGCTGGGTAGAATAAGAATAAATTTTGACTCAATCGAGCGTGTTGAGCTCTAGCTTGTTCCTTAACTTTTAGGCTAAGCGTTCGCAAAAATTCGCGAAGAACAAAAAATGATAAAGTTAAGTATGAGTTGGATGCTAAAAAAGGATTATTTAGAAATCTTAAGAGCTCATGTGTGTAATTTGTGGCTTTTTCTCCCATAAGCTTCTAACCGGATTAATATACGTGCTATTTTTGGAGATTAAACTTAAATCAACAATTTTATGTAGTGGATAGAAAAAATTTTAGTCTTAGTTCAAACTTATACTTGAATTTTTCAAAAAGAAGTCTTCTCTATATCGTAAAAAAAAAATAATAATAAATATAAACTGTGGGCTGATAAAAGTTTGATGTATCTTGTCGGCTCACACAACCGATTTTACAACCAGACAGCCTTCGGGAAGAAAGCCCATATTAAGAATAAAAATCCGAGACGATAAAAGTTTGCTGCATCATGCCGGCTTACAACCGATGTAGCATCCTCTAAAAGGTCAAGGGTTACAAGTCATAAATATTTAATATATAAGTGTGAATTAATAAATTAGAGTCTCTTTTTTTTAAATTTAAATAAGGCATTTTAAACTTTGACTATTGCTATTTTATATAGCTAGGATGAATACGGGAAACCTGAGAGTTTTTGAAACCTAAGGTCTGTGAGTCCCGATACTAGTCTCTGTGGGGTGTCAAAAGCCTAGTCACTTAGCCGCAAGGTTGGGATGTGCCGAGACGAAAGTCGCTACATGGGATGATCTCGCCTTCAAACTCATTATTCTTGGGTGGAATGTGAAACATAAAATTTTGCAAAATGATGATCCATGGTTGAAATTCATAATAGCACATTCGCCTAAGATATAATAATTGTCGAGAGTGAAAAGTTCACAAGTTGCAAATATAAGTAGTGTTAGCATCTTAACTGATATTTAACTGTGATTTCGTTTTAAGCTTGGTTTGGAACGAGTGAAAAGTCGGGGACGATGAATTATCTTGTTGGCATTCTCGGATGTGAAATGCGATCTTGTTCTAGAACCCCAAACATTTTGAAAATAACGAAAGTCAAATAAGTTAGTTAGTTGCTTAAAAAGAAAAGTACAAAAAAATGAGAAAAAGGAAAAATACAAATATGAGTAATAAGTGTATATCATTTAAAAATGAAAAAAAAACGAGGCTTTTCTAAACTCTTGATTCTTTAATTCCCCTCGATGAACACTTAGCTACTTTTCGAAGTAATTAGTCGAGGGGGATTAAGATTCTTAGTTTTCTAAGTGCTTACTTATAGCATTATGTGAGGACACGCAATATCTTAGTATGAGGGAATTTGGTATATGTGTTTAAATACACATACCTTTGACCATTAAAAAATGAGCTAAAATGACTAAAAACGTACCAAAAATACATTGTATTTGTATGTTTTGCATTTATATTATGCAGGTAACGGATATCCAAGAAAAAGACAAAAATCAAAGATAAAACGACAAAACCGAGCACGAGAACGGAAAGAGCGTGAAAGAAAAGACAAGTCAAAGCCAAAAAGTCAAAGTCAAAGTCAACCCCGGGAAGTGGATTTGGAAAGAGCATCGAAAACCTAACCCGAAAACCTAAACTGCCAAAAGTGGGCCCACCCGTACCCACCTAGTGGGCCCGGGTCAGCCCACTTACATGAAACCCTTTTAAATAAACCCAAAAAAAACCCTTTTAACTATACCCGGCCCAACAAACAAGCCCAAAACCATAACCCTTTTAACACACCCGTTATCCCTTAACCTTTTAAACATAACACCGTTAGTCCTTAAAAGGACTAACGGTGCAAACCATTTACAAACTGCAAGGGCCAAATTTAAAAAGAACAAGGACCATCCCTGTAATAACATATAACTCTCTCAGGGACTGTTCTTGCCAAGTCCCTAAACCTACACCCTGTAAACAAATTACTATTCATCTTCTCCCATATCCCGCCAAAACCACCAGTACTATTCCCCTTTCTTCACCCTTATCCACCCAAAACAGGACCATCCCACACATCTGGCATACACGTTGGCAATCCTAAAAAAAACCCCATTGGTCCATGAAAAATGACAAACGAATCAATGGTGATGATCAACTAGCTTGGGGACTACTCATGATGGAATGCTGAGATCAATTGAGCTTTCACCTCATACAACAAAAACAGCCTCAACCTCCTCAGCAAAGAAGCACAAGGGAAACAAGACCTAGAACCTTCATACGTTTATTATAAATAGGTCCTCTTGTAGCCATTTGGCGAGATATAGTAGATAACCTAGTTTTAAGTTATTTTTATTATTGATCTTTTAATTTTCAAGTATTGTAATCTGTTTTTAAATATTAATGAAATTTGAAGTAAGTATTAATCTGTTTCAAGCCTTATCTTATTTGTTCAAAAGCCCTTATAGCTCTCATTTAAGTAAACATTAACCTGTTGTTCATGAAAAGAATAAGAACTTAAGTAAATTTCACAAAACACAAAGGAAATTCACCCCTAAAATAACCACAATTATAAAATAGACATCATATCGAGTACACTTTTGGATGATAACTATCCTTGGAAGAGCTTATAGACCTCACTAGCTTGTCTTTTTGACAAGCTAGAGCTTGTAGACTTGATTGTTTGCCCTGTTTTGAGCAAGGGTGCTTGTAAGTCTTCATTTTCATTTTTTAGGTTATTTACTATTCAAGTGCTTATTACTGCTTATTTTCTGCTTATATGCTTATTTATGTTTGCTTATGTTAGTTAATGCTTATTAATGCTTACTTGTAGTTTAGAAATCATTGTGCAAGTTTTTCATTAAAAAACTATCTTAAAGTGCTTAATCTGCTTAGTTCTTATTTGCTTATTGTAGTGCTTATTGTTGTGAGATTATTGATCATTGTTTCTTAATTTTGATAACTTATCATCTGTTTTTCAAAAACTTGCCTTAAATCTCTACTACAAAAAAAGTTATTGAAAACTGGAAACTTTCCCGTCAAAGGGTGTTTGGTTAACTCTGATTTAATGGTTTAATAAATGGTCAAATTGTTTTTACTCTTGGGTCAACTTAGTTTAGCTTAGATTAGTCCAAAAATTCAGTTGGTTTAAGTTTTAAAGAGCTAAAACTCAAAATCTAGTTTTTAAGAAGTTAATTTTTGTATTTGTCTTAGTTTTGACAGATATTGGTGTTCATATGTTAATTTGTGATTTGTGAGATTAAATGCAAGTTTTGTGTTGTTTGAGTCTTAAAAACAAGTTGGAAACCAAGTCTACATGTCTGCTTTTGTTACTTTTGGTTTTGAGTATAATCTGTCAAAGTTGATAAGTGTTTGAAAGTTTGAAATTCACTTTTCATTTGATATTTAGGCATAATTGTTTATTTCAAAATGATTTTTTGAGAATTGATAGTAAGTTCTTTAAGTCTAATCTAAGATACTGTTTGAGGTTAAAATTCCATAAGGATCTGTTTGTGGGCTTATTTTTAAGCTCAAAAGTAGTGGTTTGTTAAGACTGAAAAATGTTTTCTAAGTGTTGACAAATGAACAAACAACTTTTTTCATTAAGCTTTTTAAGAGCTTATTTGTCTTTCAAACTCCTTTTTGATTAATGACTTTTGTAGCTTATTGTTAGAGCTTTTCAGTGATATAACTCATTAAGCCATAAGGATCCATCTTTGAGCTTATTTTTAGCTTATTTCCTTTAGGTTAAATCTTATTTAAGCTTATTTGCATTTTTAGCTTAAAAATTATAAGTGTTTAGGCCTTTTAGTTAATCTGTCAACTTTAGCTTAAGTTAGCTTAACTCCTTTGCTCATTTTTGTTGTATTTTAAGCTAATTAGGGCATAGCTTTTTAGTTATTATCAGCTTATTTGCGCCTTTGTCCTTTGCTCATTTGTGATAAAATAACCAAAACAGTTAGCCTTTTTGAGCATTTAGTTAAGATAAAGCTTCTGTCACATACTCTAGCATATTTTGGAGCTTATATGTGGTATACTTAAAAAAGTGTTTTCATAAAAAGTGCTTATTTATAAGTCTTTAAAAAAATTCGTGAAAAAAAATGAAAATAAAAAACGCTTGGGAGTTTGGAAGTCCAAGGTGAGCACAAGGCTCGAACCTGGGACCTCAACAAATTCAACCAAGCATTTTAACCCAACACTCACAACCAACTCTGCTACAATAGCTCGTCACCTCACCTTTTTGCACCCATTATTGCTTTATTACCTTTTTGGCCCATTAGCCAATAAATAGCGCCGTGACTATTTAGAGCTTTTTTAGGGCTTATTTGTTTAAGCTGAGATATTTGTTATTTTCTTGCATACCCTTGTTACATTTAGAGAATTGTTTGGTATTGGGATGTTGGGGGGTCAAGGTGGATTTTGTAGGGTTGAGGGGGGGTGGGGGGGGGGGGGGGGTGGGGGGGGGGGGAGGGTTTTTTTAGGAGCCCTGTTTTTTTTAGAATTTTTCAATCTTATTTGTTATTTTTAATTATTTTTTGAAAGTTAAAATTTTAAAAAGTCTTTTAAAAATAGTAAATTAATTAAGAAAATTACAAAAAAAATAGTTTTTAGTTTTAGATTAAATACTTTTAGGTTTACAAGCATTAAAATCATTTTTACCACTTTTAGATTTTTATTTTGATTTTTAGCTTTTAAAATTAGTTTTATAAAATAGATTTTTATTATAAAAAGTAGTTAAAAATAGTTTTCTTAATTTTTATCATATTTTAGACTTTTCTAAAGTAGAAAATCATTTTTTGGAATTTTTAGGGGTTAATTTGCTATTTTCTAGGATTTTTAATAGATTAAATTAGTTTTTAATTCATAAAAAATTATTAAAAAGCCAAAAAAATATAAATCTTTTTTAGAAAATTTTCTTTTGTCATATTTGAGGTTTGCATGCATTAAAATCTTTTGTAGGGTTTTAACTTGAATTAGTTGATAATTTAGCGCGTTTTTAGGATCCCGGTTTTGCATTTTTAGTTAAATTAGTGTTGCCTTAGTTAATTTTAGTGTAAATTGCATCAATTTTCCCGTAGTTTTAGAAAACCAATCCCAAATTTGTTCCATTCAAGCATCGACATCAAACCGTCATTCGACTTTCCATTCATTCCTCATCGGGGAAACGACCCGGGAATTCAGCTTCCTGGTTTATTATGATTGTGATTTTTTTATTCTTACCCCCTTATATTTATATATTTATATAAGTATTTTATATTTATATATTATATATTTTAAAGGTAGCATCAGAATCGATCAATTTTTGGCGCCGCTGCCGGGGAGGGGTGTATCCGATTGTTGAAGCCGTTTGAAAATTTTTGTTTGAAGATCCTTCCGTGTGAAGTTAAATTGCATATTTTCATATAAAAAATACAAAAATATTTTTCTTTTATTTAGTATATATAATATAAAAAAACCAAAAATATAAAAACATTATCCATAAAAAGAAATAAAAAAATTTACCAAGTTGGTAAAAGAACACCAACATATAATACTTTCAATTGAAGTATTATCCATTAATAAGTTCCCGAACCAAAGAATCAAAAACTTACCTTTTGTGTCTCTCGCGAGGTACGGCTCACCTTTTAAAGTTAAACAAACTCCTTTGTGCGTTTTTCTTTTAAAGAGTTACCGAGAAGCGAGTTGATTATTAGGTTTAAGTGTCTTATCTCATTGTCCGTATTTAAAATTTATTGTGAATACATTGTTGAAAAAACCAAAAAAAATGTATATTCACCATTATCTCAACCGGCCCGTTAGGGTTTACATGTATTTATCTTCCCTATAAATACTTGATACTTGTAACCTCTTGGATTGATATACCTGAATAAGAATTCTCCATTCTCCTCATTCTTCTCTTATTCTTGTGTTCTTGTTCTTTACATTTATAACACGTTATCAGCACGCTCTAAAATTTATTTTAGATCTCACAAGGTAATTATTTTAGATCCATCAATCTGTTTCGTGGTTTGATTTCAAAAAGAAGAAAAAAGATTATTTGGATCCATGAGGTAACTCTTAACGATGTAAGTTCTCCTATATTACATTATTATAATCTACTCCATATGTTAATATATAATAATCATGATTTTTACTAGAGGATTAATTACTAGATGATCATAAACACTATTGTATACTGCATATATTTTTTAAATAATATTTTGGTGATTGTCTGGAGTTGGTATAAACAAAGAACAATATGTTGTGGTTTTGAAATATTTTATTCTTAACATGATGACCAAACCGTTACATCTATCATTATTGGTTATAGTTCTCTTATTTGTTACATGAGACATTTCGAAGAATGGATTACGCTGTGGTACATCTCGTCTAATGTAAAGAAAGAAAAAAATAAATAGTTAGAACCTCAAGTTCTAACATGATTCGATCAATAGAATCAATAACATAACCTCGTGTTATGTTAAAAAGAAAAAAATTATTAGAACCTCAAGTTCTAATATGATTCTTTCAAGAATCATAATTATAAATGTTATGTTTGAAAAAAAATTAATTAGACTTCAAGTTCTAATTCGATTCAATTAATAGAATCAATAGCATAACTTCATGTTATGTTATAAAGAAAAAAAAATAAAACCTCAAGTTTTATCATGATTCCATATGGAGAATCAATGATGCGTTGTATTCTAGTAGATCCGGAATAAATCTACTAAGTTTTAAAGATATAAAATGCAATGGTTATCATCTTGAAACCATGACTCAAAATAAAATTGAGTATCTCCAAATTACATCCATTAAAAAATGAAAAAAAGTTCATAATGGAAAGAATGAAATGTCTGTCTTCTGGATTGTATTTTACATACATAAATCAGACAGAAATAAATATGGTCTCTACCCGAAAGGGTGTAGATCCCAAAAAAAAAAAAAATTTGCCCTTTGGCATGATCGTTTGGGTAATTTGGATGATATTATGAGGAGGAGAATAATTGAGAGCTCAAATAAGCATCCACTAAAGGATCTCAAGATCCTATTATCAAAATATTTATCATGTGGAGCATGCTCTCTTGAAAAAATGATAACTAGGCCCTCAATCAATAAACCTGAAAAAAAATATCTTTCGTTTCTAGAAAGAATTAAAAGAGATATTTGTGAGCCAATTACTCCTTCATTTGGACTATTTTGATTCTAGAATCAATAACATAGTCTCATGTTATGTTATAAAAAAAAGATAAAACTTTAAGTTTTATTATGATTCCCTCAAGAGAATCAAATAACACGACTTCATATTATTTCTTATATGTTTGTGTTTTATTATTGTTAATCATGTGGATATAATTATTTAATCATTTGCTGATTTGCAAAATTCATGATTTCGCATGTTTTCTACATGATATTGGTTAACATTATTTTGCATACTAATGTCATGATATTTGCTAAAATTATGCTCGTAATTTTCTTAATCTTTTATTTACTTGGCTATGGTAAACTATATGCATTTACAATGAATATTGCATGTCTTTTGTATATCTTTCCGAATCAATTGTGTTTTATTTGTAATTTTTTATAAAGTTAAGTTTCTAATCATTTTATTAATGTTATGAATTCGTTATTGATTTAAAGAAGAAAAAATAGGCATGAACACTACTAATAACATATATCAATATCGTATTTAATCAAGATAAGATAGTTGCTTTTTAATGGAATGTGATGCATCTATTTATTTTTAGTTTGGATGTGTATATAGTATATTTTTACTATCTATCTAAAAATCTATGTTATATACGTGTTGGATGAAAATCGAAAGTATGTGTTTAATATGCGTTGCATTTTGTAATCATATTAATTTATGATTAGTCTTCGGATAAAAAATGTTAATGGCTAAAATCAATGCTTTAAAGTTACATAAATTTTTAAATTGATTTTTTGTAATCGACTTGTATAAGTGGTGTATAATCTCTTAATAAGTTCGTAAAATGTATTGTGATATAGAAGAAAAAAAAATTTCCCCGTATATGGAGATATAAAGCACTCTTTTCGTAAATTATAACTTTTGTTTTTTATGTAGAATGTTAAATTTAAAGCTTTCAAATATTGATTTTGTTGTTCTTGACATATCGGGAAAAAAACCATCTCCCTTGGACTTTTCATGCTGAGTTCTATCTAACTTTGGGGATAATCAATCAAAGCTGAAAATAAGGCCTCTTTACAAGAGTGTGCCACAATACTGGTATTCCCCCCATCGTCTTTTTCATGATGATCTATTAAGAGAATACTTAACGAATAAAGACTCGTTAAATCTCGCTATAATTATATGCACCTCAAGATGCATAAATAAATAAAAAGAAGTATAAGCGAGTTCGGTCTCATAATTTTTGTGTTAGATTTGAATTAAAAGATAATATCTAACGGTGAAAGATCCGTTATATGTATGTCAAAATCTAAATGAAAGATTTGACCATCAAAAGCAAAAAAAAATTCTCGTAAATGCGAGCACATTTTTCGCAATATTGAGTATTACCTCTGAATGATAACAAGAAAATATGCGATGAGATGGTTAATGCCTCGTATATTCTCATAATCGAGAAACGATGCTTTGAATGAGTTTTCTTAAATAAAGCAATGGTTATGGCTATAAGAAACACTATAAACCCGTTACCTATAATATTGCTCCATTCACTCAACTGAATGAGACTCATAACGATGATCATGTAGATATCGTGATTATCGGAACGTGTTAAATAATTATTATCAGTATTAATCAAAGAACTTGTTTGCAACTCAATTTTAAGATTAAAGATGAGTAAATCAACGTATAATCTCCATTCCTCTTGGAAAGTGTGATGAATAGATTCATTCCCTTATGTGAATGTGATGAAATGATCAACATAAATATATTTATTCCCTTAATGTAATGTATTGAAAATGATCATTGATAAGATGTTCAAATGTGTCTTTAAGTGATATGTGATATAATGATAAATATAAAATCTCATTCCCTCAAGTGAATGTAAATAATGTAATGATATGTCTAGTAATAATGAACTATGACAAACCACAAGTAATGGCAAAATAAAAATAAGAAAGACAGCAACAAAAATGCTATTTATGCAAAAAAATGCAATGTGATGTATGCAAAATACAAGTGCGTCAAAGATTACTATTCATAGATTTAAGAATCTATGCTAGCACATTTGCTCCGTAAAAGAAATATAAAATTGTCATGAGGAACGAAGTTAAATATTAAAGATGCATTATATTCTTTTGTATCTTCCTCGACATGCATTATATAAAGATTAGTAAAAGCTAATCATAGCCATAACATAAGTTTTATGACTATAATTTGGCATGACCGAGTACACATCCTGATCATTAATGGATGGGAAACTATAGAAGAGTAAGTATGTCTTCAATATAAATGTTGTTATCTCTCAAAAGAAGTTGATTATTAATCTATCAACTAGAATGAAGACTCAATCCCTTAATATTTTGGAAAGAAAACAAATGGATATATGTAGGCATACAAATCCATTGTATGAACCATTTAGAGTTTAAAATCGTTGCATCGTCTAAATGGTCATTAACTCGCAACCTCAAGTTTGCATGATTAATAGCTCAATGCAAGCCTAACATTCCAGAATAAGTATTTCATCATGAGTATGCGATGAATTACTTCTAAATTATTAAATGAAAATGAGAGAAAAACTTGTGTTGTTGTATGGGGCCATATTATAATATGCACAACAACAAAATTAGCATCATGCCAATATGTTATTATAAATCCTCCATTTTATAATTGGTTTTGGTTATAAACTACACATATCCCATTTTAGTTTTTTCTTGTGCAAATTACTCCACCTAAATGCACATATACGAGATATAGAAGAAGGATAATTTTCTCAGGTAGGAAGAAGTAGCTCAATCCAAGAATCAATTATCATATTCTATTGATCCTCGAAAGAAATTTTATAGATAATCTAATAGCCATACAAAATTTCAGCTACTCATGCTCTGATTATAAGTTGTCCCTCAAAGACACTATGTTATTATGACATGCCTCAAGCATGGTAGACAAATCGATTCCAAACAAAATCCACGATGAAAAATATGGAGCATGCAAACAATATGGTTGTTCGAGGTATAAAAGACCCCATGATAGTCTCATAAAGAGACCATAGACATGAAGGTTTCAAAGAACCTCAGATAGCTAATGAGATCTCAATAAATTCTAGCATGTCTAAAATATTATGGAATCGACACAAAACGACGTCGATAAATTTGTCTACATACAATATATTGCTTGCTATTATGCATGATGAGGATCAGAAATCAACTAATATCCAAATATGCGCTCAATGAAATGTTTGGCCAACATAAAAAGATTTAGTATCTTGCAAATACTAAAAGTATTGGAACGTGAAGTTCATACACATCAATGTGTAAAATCTATTGGATATACATCGGTTTTTGTGTGAAACTGAAATAATAGCTCTAAAGTTATGTGCTTTAAAACTTGAATTGTGAAATAAATAAATTCACAAAACAATAGGTTGATTATTAAGAGATATATTATCTCGAGGTGGATGTAAATATTCTATTGATATCTTATGAGATAAGTATTTATCTTTCCCTAAAATAGGGTTTATTAGAGCGCTCATATTCTACGAAGGATATGTAATACCACAAACATGGTTCACAACTTTAAATTCTATAAATAATTAATAAAGTTCTCAATAACTTTATTTGATCAAATTGAACGAATCCTTATACGGATCAAAATCATTTTGGACGCATCTTATATAAATTACTTTTGCACATGTCTCTAAGAAATGAGTGGTCCTCAAGTACCATATATAAGTGCAATTGAGGTTTTGATTCTGCAATTAATATGCGTCGTAAGAGTATATTTTCTCTTTTAATCTTTGTAGACACATTGTATACTTTCTAACAAATGCATTTGATATTGAATTGGAAGCTACACATATATTTTGTTATCAATTGGCAGGACTATTCTTAACATCAACAATTTGGTGGACTTCATTACAAAGTTGTCGTCAACAAAAGTATTTGAGCAACTCGTTCAGAAGATTAGCATTCGATGCTTGAAATATATACATTAAATTGAGGAGGAGCATTATGCGCACTGCACTCTTTTCCTTCATCAAGTTTTTATCCCATTGGGTTTTCTTGATAAGGTTTTTAATGAGGGCATATATACCGTATGAAAAACCTGAATATCCAAGGATGAGTGTTTGTAAAACAATACAAATGTGCTTATGTATAATCACCATTATCTCACGCACCGTTAGGGTTTACATGTATTTTTATCTTCCTATGAAATACTTGATACTTGTAACCTCTTGATTGGGATATAACTAATAAGAATTCTCCATTCTCCTCATTCTTCTCTTATTCATGTGTTCATGTTCTTTCATTTATAACAGTGGGATACATTGATGAAAAATCAAAAAAAAAAAACCAAGAAAAAATAGTAATAAATTTCTTTTACATTTTAGTGCATGCGCACTCGTTCTCAATCTCAAATTCTAACCGTCAACAACAACAAGTCAACCCGAATTTTGTTGAACCATTTAATTTTGTGGAACCAATGAAGAATCAAGCTCTCCTAGTTACGATTGGACGATACTCTACTAGCTCAATTGCTCGAAGCACCCACCGTGGGTTATGAGGATGCCATCGTTGTTCCCGAAATCACCACGGACAACTTTGAGCTTAAGCACGGTTTGCTTACCCTCGTTCAAAACAAACAATTTTTCGGACATGACAAAGAAACCCCGTGCTCACATCCGTTATTCAAAAAGATCCCACTTCTACGATGAAGTTCCCGAACGTCCCGATTACGTCGGTAAAGCTTATGCTTTTCCCATTTTCCCTCGAGGGTGCCACCCGGATTTGGCTTGAAAAAGAACCCCCTCGATCGATTATCACATGGGATGATCTTGTTTCGAAATTCATCAACAAATTCTTCCTCCTTCCAAACGAAACAAATCTTCGGAATGAAAAATCACGAGATTTCAACAACGATTTGATGAAACTTTCTACGAAGCATGGGACCGATTCAATGATCTTCTTCGGGCATGCCCACATCATGGATTTTCGGAATTACATCAACTCGATACTTTCTACAATGCTTTGAACCTAATGAATCAAGAATTCATTGATTCCGCCGTGGGGTGTAATTTTTTGATAAAATGCCTCGTGGATTGCCTAAGATCATTGAAGCAAATCCAACGTTCATATTCACGTAACAAACTGGTCGTTGCCAAAGTGATTCGAGCTCTTCTAACCCGGAATTTCTCCCGAAGTTGCCGTGAACTTAAAGATAATAGTGAGAAGCCCTAACTTCTCGTAATAGAAAAACCAAACCAAGCTCCCCGCTCCCGTGAAAGTGGTTGATTGAAAGTGTGTTACATGTGTTAGCTCAATTCTTACTGAAATTGGTCCCCGCATCGATGGCAACGTTTATCGTGACAATATTAAAGAGTACGTCTCTCAAGCCGCCGCAACTAATTTTAATCAAGGAAATACCGGTTACCGAGCCCCGATTGCTAATCAAATTCGACCTCCCGGTTTTCCTCCCATTCAACAAAACCAAGGAAATAACCAAAACCGTTACAACCAAAACCGGGGGACTAATTACAACCAAAGCCAAAATTTATCGACCACCGATTAATCAACCCTCGGTTCACAAAGCTCAACCTTACCAAGTTCTGGCTCTGCAAACACAAGGTGTGACAAAGACTGATTTTGAAAGCTACGTCAAGGCTAATGATGCGGTTATAAGAAATATGCAAGACCAAAACCAAAACTTACAAAATTAAATGACCAATTTAACGTACATGCTTTCCAAATTCGTGAATTCTAATACCGCTTCTACTTCAGGTTCATGGACACTCCTAAGAATACCAAACTAACCCGAAGGGTAGATTTTAATGGTGTTTACCACCCGCCAGGCCGGTTATGTTTTTTTTGGGGCTTATCAAGGACCCACGATTCCCATTACTTCTTCTTCTCTTCCTAAAGTAGTGGAACATGAAACCGAAGTGACAAAGGACATGGTACCTCCTACTAATAACGGAAGTACTAAAGACGTCTAACCTCCGGTTGTCCAAATTTAACCTCAAGTACCAAATTTTGAACCCGTTGTTGTTCCCGTTAGTGCTCCGATGCCTAAACCATCAATTTCATATCCTTCAAGATGTAATGATGAAAGGCGCCGTGAAAAATCTAACGACCAAATTAAGAAATTCTACAAAATCTTTATAGATTTGAGTTTTGAAATTGGCCCTAATGATGCATATGATTCTAGCAAAATTAGCTCGACTCTTAAAGCCTTAATTGGAAACAAAGAAAAACTAAGTGAAATGGCTAGAACTCCTTTGAATGAGCATTGCTCGGCGGTTATCCTCAACAAGTTACCCGAAAAACTTGGAGACCCCGGCAAATTTCTCATACCGTGTGATTTTCCCAAAATGGACGAGTGCTTAGCCTTGGCCAATCTTGGCGCTAGCATAAATCTCATGCCATTATCCGTGTGGAAAAAGCTTTCTCTTCCAGAGCTCACTTCTACTTGTATGACTCTTGAACTTGTAGACCGTTCGATTACCCAACCGATCGGTATCGCCGAAGATGTCAATGTAAAAGTAGGAAAGTTCCAATTCCCGGCCGACTTTGTAGTCGTAGACTTTGATGCTGATCCTCGAGTCCTCCTAATTCTCGGGAGATCCTTCTTAAAGACCAGACGTGCTTTGATTGATGTTTACAAAGGAGAATTAACTCTTCATGTTGGAAAAGAAGCCGTAACATTCAATCTTGACCAAACTGCGAGATACTCCTCTAATTACGATGATATGACGGCGAACCGAATCGACGTCATTGAAATGGCTTGTGAGGAGTATTCTCAAGAAGTTCTCGGTTTCTCCGATATGATCACGAGTGGCAATCCCACTCCTTACTATGACCCGATCGTTTCTACCTCTTCTCCGATTCTTACTCCCTTCGGGGATAGTGATTTTCTTCTCGAGGAAGTCGATGCTTTCCTCTCTCTTGAAGATGATCCAACTTCACCGGAAGTTGATGACTCTTACTATGACCCAGAGGGGGATATTCTTCTTCTTGAATCATTTCTCAATGATGATCCATCATTACCCCCTCCCACTCAAGGAAACTATTTGCCTGAAATTCAAAAAGAACTTAAAGTTTGTGAAGCTAAAACTGATAAATCTTCAATTGATGAATCTCCTAAAGTCAAACTCAAGGACTTACCTCCTCATTTCGAATACGTATTTTTGGAAGGTGACAACAAGTTTCCTATCATAATTTCTAAAGACTTGAGTGTCGAGGAAAAAGTCGCTCTCATAAAGGTTTTAAAGTCACACAAGCGAGCCATCGCTTGGCAACTTTCCGACATTAAAGGTATTAACTCGGAATTTTGTACACACAAGATTTTAATGGAGGGCGACTTCATACCGGCGGTCCAACACCAAAGACGGGTGTTAGATATGAGTAAAAGACTCGGTCACCCCGTATATTTATTGTTTATAATAGTTCGTAGTTTAATAGTTAATCG